>SKCR01042660.1:0-57662 GCA_019454045.1 Zanthoxylum bungeanum
AAATTTTTCGTCTTCAGCCAGACGTGACTGAAATTCATCTGTTAAGGAGGTTTCAATGTCGTTTTGGATGTCCTATCAAAGACAATCCCGTGAGCGTTGCTTTTGAAGGGTCTCTTCCAACGGTAAAGTGGTAAAAAGAATTTTGTCTTATTCAATGATCGTGCCACCTTTTTAATCTTTGTCGCTCCAATAGTTCCTGCAAAGAAAGAAATAAAATTAGGAGGTCTCGAATGGTGCTTGACTTGGAATGGAAGTTCCATTCTTTCAAGCTTCTGGGTGATTTCTTTGATCAGTACTCCTCAAAACAGCGATGTTTTTCCTGAATGCTCTGGATTTTTAATAAGGTCAGACATTTGCTCCTCCATTTGCTCTGTTTCTTGCTCCACCTTTTCTTCACAGATGTATTTGAAAATTTCTGCATTAAGCTCTTCATCTGTCATCTGTGAAATACATGTTTCAAAATTGTCAACCTGAGGATGAAAAGAAATGTCAGATTTTAGGTCTTCATCCTCTGATCTGGTTGAAATGATTGGCTCAGATAGATCTTCTTCAAACATTTGTGCAATGGAATCTCCAAGATCTTCATTTTGAGGATACAGAATTCCATCCTCAATTTTTGATGCAGTTGGTACAAACAGCTTAGTTTCATCATTGTCAGAATCTGAATAATAGATTTCAAATCGAGACTTTGCCGGTTCGGGTTCCTGAACTGATACCTCTGGTTGTTGATACTGCTCAGCCTCCTCCTCTGTTAAGGTGTCATTGTGGATTTCTGGGTACTCGAAGGTTTCATCAGTGTCATCTGAAACTGGTTCTTGAGATATGATGTTCTGGTTTTCTGTTAATTGTCTGATCTGATCTGTCATTCTTTGTATGGATTCTGCGTTACTCTGAATTTTTGCATCAAATCGAGCTTCTTGTTCTTTGAACATGTGGATTAATTGATCTTCCTCGAATGGTTCTGGTTCTTGATAAGGATCGAAGGAAGATGGTGGATAAGATGGAAAATATGATGGTTCTGTGAAATATGTTGGCTCATCATACCATGAAGGATTCTGATAGTTCTGCCACCCTGAATTGTAGTTGTACTCGCAAAAATCGCTTGGGTGGTTACCATTACATATGTCACATCTCCACATTGAGTTCTGTTGAACAAAAGTAGTATTACTTGGTTCTGTCATCCAGTGATAGTCATTGGGCTCAACAACAGGCCTCAGAAAACCGGACTGTTGCTCCCAGATTTGGGGTGTATCCTCTTGTAAAGTTCGTGATTTTTCAATCTCCCAATAATGTTCCATTTTTTAATCACCTGAAAACAAAAGAAATAAAAATTACAAAATAAAAGAAAGAAAATTAGATATAAGTAAATTAGATAGTTTCAAAATTAACAACTCAAGAAATATAAGTCCCCGGCAACGGCGCCAAAAACTTGACCGGCGTAAACACACACGTATAACGCAAGCGCACGTATCGTTCAAGTAGTATAAAAATATCGATCCCACGAGGACTTAATTTCTACTATTGTTATTAATTATTGAATCTATTTATTTACAGATATCTAATTAAATGAAGAAGAGAATGATTGTTTGATTGGTTGAAAGTGGTTTTACAAAATAAATAAATAAATAAAAAGACAAAAGAAAATACTAAGGAAAATAACAAAAGACACAAAGATCTAGGGTCGTGAATCATTCTAATATCATTTAAAAGATGAAGTGGTTATTTTATGTTTGTGTAATAAATCAGTTTACTAACCTGGAACACTAAATTATGCAAAAGCCTCTGTCGATGGTCAGACGCAAATACCCAGTTTAACCTAATTGAACCATATGTCTATGTCAACCAATTATCTGGATTCATTAAGTTTAAGTTCCAATTATGGCTACCCCCGCCCGACAGGTATATTCCTATCCTGTAAGGAAATCTATTAAAGGGTTATCTATCCTCAAGGAAGATCGTGGGCTATTAAGTCTAAGGCTGAAACCTAAAATCCCTATGTCTAGTTCATTTTAGATTTACCACATCAATCTTATTGGTGATCAGACAACAAGAAGCATTAAGCTTAAGACTTAATAAGTAAACCTTTAAATTACCCAAACTATAAAATAACCCCTTATAAACCGGTGATATTAAAAATCATCACAACCCCAGATAACTAACACATAATTAGGGCTAGTAAAAACATAAAAGTAAAAGACATAAAGTGAAAGCTGAAAAGTAAATTACAATAAAATAAAATGCTAAGGTAAAAGGAATTACTTTTACTACTACTAATTTAGATATCTCCCATAAAATAATATATAAACTTGTGATAAATTAACCAACCGACCAGTCTGGCGGTATCCTGATTAAGTCAAATTAAGTCCAACCAGCCATTAAGGCGGAACCAAAAATAAATTTACAACCGACCAGTCTAGCGGTATCCGTGATTAGTCAGGTTTAAATCAAATTAAAATTAAATTACCAACCGACCAATATAGCGGTATCCCTTATTAAGTCAATATTTTAAATAGTTAATATATTATTTTTAAGGGAGATTAATCTAAATAGCAATAGTAGAAGAATTACCTTTCACCCTAGCTGAGGAAATTACTTCAACATGGTGAATAGTAAAAACTGTAAAAAGTAAAAAGTAAAAATTAAATTACTATTATTACAAAACGTAATTAAAATTATTTACAAAACTAAAAATTAAAAAAATAAAAAAAATAAAAATTCTAGAGAGAGAAACTCTCTCTTTAGAGAGAATTCAAGAGAGAGAGAGGTGTGTTGAAATCTGAAATTTCGCGCTGAATTTATAGGCAAAATTTTCACTGTTCGCGCGTTGCGACGCCAAGGACCTCAGCGTCGCGACGCTGGATTTGTCGACGTGGCACGATGACAGCTTGACACGTAGCGAGGCGGCTGACTGTTCAAAGCGACACGTGTCATGGCGGCTAAGACTCAATTATTATGATGACGTCATGCTGACGTGGCGATGACATGGCTCTGGCGTGTGTTGCAATTGTCGGCACAATAGGATTGTGACACGTGGCGACACGTGTCACGCTGTGATTGGCTGATGCTGACGTGGCATTTTGACTTCGTTGACCTTGTGACGTGGCTGATGACAAGGCGTGACACATGGCGAAGTTGACTCGTTGACCGCTGACATGGCTGATGACGAGGCGACACGTGTCAAGTCTCGTGTCGGCAGCATATGATGTTGACACGTGGCATGGCGCACGTTAGCCGATTGTTGTGATGGTGACACGTGGCACGGCGCATTTTAGCAAAGTCAAACTTCTCAAATCCTGATCAGTTGACCAGGCGCACGTTAGCTGATTCGACGCATGCTGGGCGTCGCGACGCGGAACGTCTGGGTGGCGCGACGCTGGAAATTACCAAAATGCCCTTTTTCGCCAATTTTCACTGTTTTGCTCCAAATCACCTCCAGAATGTCCTAAAACTTTATTTGTCTACAAAATAACACAAAACACATCAAAACATTCACAAAACTCAAGAAACTATACAAAATATTGGTTAAATGAGTGTGAAATAGTGATATAAATACCACTCATCAGCATGGCGCTTTGCTAGAAGCCAACCTTGTCTTGTAAATCGGTACAAATATAGTACTAGGTACTTACGTGTTCGGATAGTCCGACGACCGAATTTACTGCCAACATATCCGAGGATCTCATGGGTCGCTTCCCGAAGATTCACCGATGACGTATGACTCGCACTTTAATTAATCTGGGATTAATTAGACGAGAGAGAAAATTAATCTGGGATTAATTGTGGAGATATTTTATCTGGGATAAAATATCAATTAAAGAGAGATAACGATTAATTTGGAAGTAATCGATAAAATAATATATTTGATATATTATACGAAAGTGGATTTCGACTCGGAATTAAAATTAGATTTTAATTCGGGCGAACGAGTTAATTTAGAATTAATTCGTTAGCGACGTGAATAATGATTTTGCTAGGCATAATTATATAATTACGTCGCAACGGAAAATTCGTTAATTTGGAATTAGTGAACCCGAGCCCGGGAGTGTTTGCGAGCGCATTCGCATTTTGAATTCAAGTGCGGCACGCAAGTCACATCAAGCGTCAAATCGCTAGTCGCATCAAGCGTCAAATCATTAGTCACTTTGAGTGATGTGACAACTTGTCACTTGATTGATTGAGTGATGTGACTTGATGGAAGTGGTTGGAAAGCTTTTTGAAAGCTTGATTAACATATATTATTATTTTATATGTTTGGTATATGTTTAATTGATTTTGGAAATCAATTATCAAATACAGAACTTCCATTCTCTCTCCATAGTTCACGGTTTTTTTTTTGGAGCCAAAAACCAACACACTCTCTTCTCTTTCTTCTCTTCATCTCACGCCCAAGGGGCAGTCCACTGCCTTCTATTTCTGGTTTCACCGTGGGACACAAGGAGAAGATAAGGAATTTTGTAGCAAAATTCCTTGGTGCTAGCATACATAGGAGCCATCCTAAGGTGATAGGGAAACCCACTTGTGAGCTTGGAATCACCATCAACGAAAGCTTGGAGCTTGGACCATTGCCGAAAATGGAGACTGATTTTCAGCCCACTGCCGAGCTTCTCAAAGGGCAGAAAAAGATTTTTTATTTTCCACCGCGTCGCTCAACCGATCATTGTGAGTATTCCGCAACTTCATTTGATTGTATTCGCACATGTTTCTTGCTTTATAATCAATCATCGGGACCGTAGAACTCCAACAATAACTAGGGCTAGTAAAAACTTAAATAAAATAAAATACATAAAGTAAAATGCTGAAAAGTAAATAAAGAAAACTACAATAAAAGAAAATGCTATGGCTAGTGGATCTATTTTTATCACTACTATTTTATATATCTCCCTTAATATAATATATTAACTTGTGTGATATTACCAACTAGTCATATAGGCGGTAACCTGATTAAGTCAAATTAAGTCCAATCGACCATAAAAGCGGTATCATTATTTATCCATAAACCAGCCATATAGGCGGTAATTACCAACCAACCAACCAAGTGGTATCCATGCTCAGTCAGGTTAAAACTAGTTTATAATTGATTACCAACCGACCAATATAGCGGTATCCTTGTTAAGTCAAGTTTTAAATAGTTAATATATTATAATTAAGAGAGATTAATCTAAATAGCAGTAATAAAAGTTTTACCTTTCACCATAGCAGGGGGAAGTTACCTCTTCATAGCTGAATAGTAAAAACTGAAAAAGTAAAGAAAGTAAATTACTATTACAAAAAGTAATTAAAATTAATTACAAAACTAAATTTAAAAGAATACTATATACAAACTCCTTATTTATTCAGAGAATTACAGAGAGGAAGGTACATCTAAAACTGAAATTTTGAGCTGAATTTATAGGCATCCATAAGCATCACGCGTCGCGACACGTGAATTGTTCTTGCGTCGCGACACTGCCACGTGTCAGTCGCTGATTGGCTGCTTCGGATTCTTATCTGCTGACCTGGCATTTTGGATGATTAACTCAATAATTGTACTGACGTGGCGCTGATATGGCGATGACATGGCTATGACGTGGCGACACATGGCGATGTTGATTGTCGGCACCATAGGATTGTGACACGTGGCTGATGACGTGGCACATTGACTTGGTAAGCGGCTGATGTGGACTCCAAGTGGCGATGGCGATTGTCGGCACCATAGGATGATGACACGGCGCACGTTAGCAGATTCAAACTTCTCAGATTTTGACACGTGTCATCGGCGCATGTTAGCAGCTCATGGCGCACGTTAGACGTCGCGACGCGTCGAATGACGATTTTGCCATTTTGTGTCATTTTTCATTGTTTTGGCCCCAAATCACCTCCAGAATGTCCTGAAACTTTATTTATCTATAAAATAACACAAAACACATCAAAATATTCACAAAACTCAAGAAACTATACAATATATTCGGTCAAATGAGTGGGAAATAGTGATATATTTACCACTCATCAAGGGTTACCATGAAGTGTAGGCTCATCATGAGCCTTCCTGCACAACCTGGATTGCATGCCCTGAAATACCATGGTCTCATGTTATTTCCTGCAAAACCTTAACAATTTTGTTTTTAAAGTCATCGTGGAGGAGTTGACTTACATACACCACCATTGGATTTTCTGGAGTCTTAAGGTTAATTTTTTCCAGAGGATCCAACACTTATATTTTATTGTCCACCATCTTTAGTGGAGCTAACTCCCTTAAATTCGTCCATTATTATCTTGTCCAGGACATGCTGCACATGTGCTCTTGATATTACGGCTGCAGCCACCACACATTCCTCTTTAGTAAAGTTAGCCATCAATCTCCGTGATGACAGGCTCCTGCTTTCGCCTAAAAAGTACAATAACATATGATTTTTTGAGTTGATTCCTGCTAGTTTCTTGCTTACTGATTGTCATGCTCATGGGTACTCCAAGCTTATTCTTCCCGATAAATTGAATGTGACCCAAATCATCTTCATAATACAAGGTATCTGTTGAGTTAGTTGCGTTTGAAAATGCTTCTCCTCTGCCCACACTACCTCCACATCGTCTTCTTTCCACAGCGGAAGGAATTTGTGTAAGGAGGATGGCACAGACCAGTTGGTATGAATCTAATCTCTTTTAATGTGAGTTTGATAACCGGCAAATGAATTCACTATAAAGATTGCAGAAAGCGTAGTCTTGCTGCCAACAGTAAGTTCCACTGGCAGCACCCCAAAGTGCAATAGCAAATGATTTTTTTAGTTGATTCCTGCTAGTTTCTTGCTTACTGATTGTCATGCTCCTGGGTCCTCCAAGCTTATTCTTCCCGATAAATTGAATAGGACCCAAATCATCTTCATAATACAAGGTCTTTGTTGAGTTAGTTTCGTTTGAAAATGCTTCTCCTTTGCCCACACAACCTCCACATCGTCTTCTTTCCACATCGAGAGGAATTTGTGTAAGGAGGATGGCACACACCGGTTGGCATGAATCTAATCTCTTTTAAGGAGAGTTTGATAACCGGCAAATGAATTCACTATAAAGAATGCAAAAAGCGCAGTCTTGCTGCCAATAGTAAGTTCTACTAACAGTACCCCAAATGTTCTAGTTAAAGATCGGAGCTCGGGGATGAGTGTCGCATTCATATGCGATAGTTATATGAAGTCTCTTTGAAAACTAGAGAGAAACTGGTCAGAGCCACGGAAGCAGAGGCGGGAGGCAAGCTGCGAAGCGTGGCACACACACGCAGGCAAGACAGAGGCGCGTGGGACGCATGCGCAAAGGGAAAAGTTTCGTGTGATGGCGTGTGGGGCTGAGGATGGCGGCGCGAGCGGTGAGGGTAGATCGGCGGCGTCTGAGTGTGATGATGGTAGCGGTTTGAGTAAAAAAGTTGCGGAAAATGGTGGTGGGAAATCTAGGATTTCAAGAGTATTTTGGGAAAATCAAGGATAAGGACACGCCAAATGAGGAAATCGACGATGGAATTGAGACAACCGGTTGAAAAAGAGTCAGAGGATGCCAGAGGTGTCGTCGGACATGTCGGAATAATAACGACAGCGGTGGTAATGGTGGCTGCGTCGTCGAAAAAAGGGAAAAGAAGCCATATGATCAATCTACCGATACCATGTAGGGAAGTAGATTAGAAAACTTTATATATTTGCTTAAGAAATTATTTACAAGAGATAAGTTTATATATCCTTGAGAATACACAAATTAGGAAAGTATATATTACACATAAATATTAATTATTCTTGCAATCAATCTAATTACTATATTTCTAATTATAACAGTCTTCATCTCCTTCTACTCATAAAGAATGAAATCATGAACTACGCTTATTCTTCCTCTTTATCTTTTTCCCTCATTTCTTACAGTGGTGGAAAAGGAATGTTACAATATTCGACCAAATGTTTAGATTATATGCATTGTGAAATGTTAGGGCCAATGGTTAACCCCACTTGATTTTTCTTCAAGTATGGTTCTTACAGGTTATATTAGTAAATCTAGCATCTAGTTTTGGCATAGACTAGCCTAATAAAATTATATTATTAGCTAGAGCAATCAAATGATCCAACCCTAACTAATGAGAAAAGACTTTTATTTGGTTTGGTGTCAATTAACGGATGTTTTTGTTCACTCATTAGTGGGGATGCCAATGAGTTGGGATGGGCCATGATTTTTCAGCCCTGGTCCTCTTCCGTATATACAACCGGGACAAAAATCATCACGATCTCGTCCCATTTAAAATCTCATTTTTTCCCGTTAAAATCTTGTTTTATCCCGTTAAATCTCGTTTTATCCAGTTAAAATCCCTTTTCATTTTTCGCCACGTCTCGTTTTTCTAAAATCTCATCCTATCGTGTTAAAAATTTCGGAACATTTGTTTTTCCCATCCCGCTTATTAGTTATTAGTGGCCTATATGATGCAAATAGAAAACTATTAGGGCCTATATGATGCAAATGAAAACCTATGTCCTTATTTAGAAATATATAAACAATAGGGATGTGCATGATAATTATCTAAAAATTTAACCCGGGAAGATTAATAATTAGATGATCAAACATAACGAATTTATCCTGAAAATAACAAGAAAAAATAAAATAAAAAGAACCGTACGTCTGTAATTGTAAGAGAGGGTCCCTGTGTAATTTGATTCGATGATCTCTCTCACAAAGACGTGGAATTTGCTTCCAAGTTACCGCAATTATTGGAGAAAATCAAATTAAGTCCAGTGCTGCAACTGCAAGACCAAAATCTACGCTTGATCATCAAAGAAACATGAGAGGATTTTTGGACAAGAAAATGTTTGGGTGCGAATGCTTTTATTGGAGCAATATTACAATTTTGCCACCCGCAGAACCTGAACCCTTCTCATTGCCTGCTCCACTCCCCACATGGCCTCAAGGTATCGCAATTTGTGGATTAAAAAGTTTTGAGCTTTTTATGAATTCAGTTGTGGGGTTTGATTATTTTTGTTTAGGTCTTGTTTTTGGTTGATGGGTATATGGTATTTTTATGTAATTAGCTTATTTGATCTGGGTTCTTGGATTTTACCCTAATGTGTGGATCATGGGCTGATGTTGGTTTTTTGATGTGTGTATTTTATGTATCACATGCATATGCGGAAACTTGAGATGATTTGTTGAATGCCTAACATTTGAACATATTCTTTGTTTGTTCGTGTGAGTTGGTTCAGGTTTGTTTTGTCATTTTGGCTGTGTGCAATTAATTTTCAGAATTATCTAAATATTGGTGGCTAGAAAAAAAAAAATAGAACTTAGTTCGCATTGGAATGAGCTTATTCAAATAGTTGGTTAGATTTGTTTCGTTGCGGATTATGGTTATTCAGAATGAAGTAATTCACATTTTTGTTTGTTTTTTCTTTTCTTTGTCTGTCTCCATTGTGCACTGTATTTTCTTGGTCGAATATGGATGTCATACTGCAAATCCGCTGCTTCTTTTTAAAAGTTTATCAATGATTCATCAAAATTGCTTGCATCTTTTATGACTGGATAACTCTTGGTTCTAGGAGCATAAGCATTCATGTTGAGGCAAAGTGATGAGATATGGTAGCAAACCTACTTATTTCTTAATGGACAATACTAGAGCAGAATAGTTAACAAAGTCCTGACCAAGACCAACCTGCAAATGTCGCATAGTGTTGCTGATAGATATTATCATCTCTCTTACATCTTTCGGTAGCCATTACTGAGATAAGCATTTCTATTTATATGATGCTAGTTCAATTTTTAAAGTACTGTCCACTAAATGAAATGTTTACCTAATCTTTTGTATCACAAGTTTAAGTCAGATTTCTTTTGGCTCTGGCTTTCTGTTATCACAATGAACAATATAACTGTATGTTTTCCTTATCAGGTCAAGGATTTGCTTCTGGAAGAATAAATCTTGGAGAAATAGAAGTTTGTAGGATTTCCAGGTTTAAGTTCATATGGAGCTTTAATCTTTTGCGGGACAAGAAAAAAGGCGTTACATTTTACGAACCAGTGGGAATCCCTGATGGATTTTATAGCCTTGGTCACTATTGCCAAGTAGACAGTAGGTCTTTGAGAGGTTTTGTACTTGTGGCCAGGGAGGTGGCGTCCACTGATGCAGAAGCTGCTCATACTTCAAGCCCTGTTAAGTCACCAGCTCTTCAAAAGCCCCTTGATTATACGTTAGTTTGGTGTTCAGATGATGGAGGCGAGGGGAGCTATGAAGCATGTGGTTTCTTCTGGCTACCGCAGCCTCCTGTTGGCTACAAGACCGTGGGCTTTTTGGTTACCAACACCCCAAACAAACCTGAGTTGGATGAAGTTAGATGTGTTCGAGCTGATCTAACTGATAAATGTGAAGTTTATCACCTTATACTTGATACCATTTCTAAATTTGATCCATTTCAAGTTTGGAGCACAAGACCTTGTCACCGGGGAATGCAGGGTAGAGGTGTTTCTGTAGGGGCATTTTTTTGCAGTAGCGATTGGATCTCTGGAGAAGAGTTGAATATCGCATGCCTAAAGAATTTAGATCCTGTGCTACATGCAATGCCGAACTTGGATCAGATTTATGCACTCATCAGGCATTATGGACCAACTGTATTCTTTCATCCTAAAGAAGTTTATTTGCCATCTTCTGTTTCATGGTTTTTCGAAAATGGAGCACTATTGTACAATGCTGGGGATTTGGTTGGCGAGGCTATTGATCCTAGTGGCTCAAATTTGCCTGCTGGTGGTAGAAATGATGGAGAGTTTTGGATAGACCTACCAAGTGACGGTCGAAGAGAGTGTGTCAAATATGGAAACTTGGAAAGCGCAAAGCTTTATGTTCATGTGAAGCCTGCTCTTGGTGGAACATTCACTGACATTGCTATGTGGGTTTTTTGTCCCTTCAATGGACCAGGTACTCTGAAAGTTGGAATCATGAATATTGCTCTTAGCAAAATTGGACAGCATGTGGGTGACTGGGAGCATTTTACTCTCCGCATATGCAACTTTACTGGAGAGCTCTGGAGCATATACTTCTCTCAGCACAGTGGAGGTGAATGGGTAGCTGCTTATGATTTGGAATACATAGAGGGAAATAAAGCTATTGTTTACTCATCGAAAAGTGGACATGCAAGCTTTCCTCATCCAGGTACCTACCTTCAGGGGTCTGAAACACTTGGTGTTGGAATAAGAAATGATGCTGCTCGGAGTAATCTATACGTGGATTCAAGTATCCAATATGAACTTTTTGCTGCAGAGTATCTTGGAGAAGGGGTTGTTGCTGAGCCTGGTTGGCTGCAGTTTATGAGAGAGTGGGGCCCGACTATTGTTTATGATTCCAAAACTGAGCTAGATAAGATAATCAAGCTTTTGCCCCTGCTGATTCGATATTCAGTGGAGAACGCATTTAATAAGTTGCCATTGGAGCTGTACAGGGAGGAAGGACCTTCTGGGCCAAAGGAGAAGAACAACTGGGTGGGCGACGAAAGAGGTTAAGTTCGTGTGGAAGACTCCTCTTTGATTATATAGTTCATATGCTGTTGTGTTCATATTACTCGGTTAGTAAATATATTTATTTTAGCCATAGTTGTATAAGTATTTTAGATAGATAAGGTGTAGCTGGCATTCCAAGCAAGAGCTCTCTGGGAAGGAAGGCTATCTAACAGAGTGACATCCAAGTTTCTTTTTTCTTTTTTATATTAGGTATGGTGTGACGATAAAGTTATTCCATTTTGACCTGAAGGCCATATGTTCGAGTTGCGGAAATAGTATCTTTTTAAAAAAGTAAGGGTAGTTGATTACGTTAAATCCTTCTCAGAATCCACAAAATGGGAAGCCTCGTGATGGATCATCTTTTATAAATTAGAAGAAACAGATTGATAAAATGGGAGAGATTATAGTACAATGAGTTTGTAACATAGTCTAGGAGCTAGAAGAAAAGAAATTATATTTTTATTTTCAATAGTTCCCATAGCTGATAATTTGAATTTTATGTGGCACAGTAGAATTTATCTTATGTTTCAGAATGAGGTGGTGTGCTTTGTCAGTGTAATGACTTGCGACCTGAATTTTATCTTATTTTATTTTTTGCAACTATGTCAGGAATATAACTTAAAGTGGTGTGTTTACATAATCTGAAATATCAACCGTTATGTTTTTTACCCCTTAACAAAATAAATAAGCAAATAAAATGTAACTGTGGGAATAAGATTTTCATTTTAACCATCCTATGAAACTAAGCAGTTGAATCGGCTATTAATCGTTAATTGTTAATGGAACAATTCGATTTGATTGAAAATTATCGATTTAATTTTCCACAAAAAAGGGGATTTTTGACCGATTAATCGTCGATTTTTTTAATTGATGTAGAAATGCTCATTTTCATCTTCTTATTTTTCCGCATTTTTCTTCTTATTTAGAGAGTAGTCATCTCTCTCAACTTTATGATTGTTTAATCATTTGCATGATAAATGAATTATTTTTTGTAATTTTGGAGAATATTGAAAAATGAATTTTAATTTTTTTCCGAATTATACAAAAAATCAACTTTACTCTTCCCAATTAATGCTTTAATATTTTCAATTAATCACATAATCATAAAAAATGAGACTCATTAATATTTCCAAAATAAAGTGAGTTTGACCATCTTAGATTCGTAGTCCTATTACAGTCTGTAAAAATGAAAGTAAAAACACTCATAAAATGTGTTATGACAAATTAAAAAGTAGTTGGGTATGGTTTTCCCAAAAAAAATATCGTTACTATTAATAGAAATATGAATGATGTTATTTAAAGAGCAAATGGCGAGAGGTTTATATAAGAAGAACGATATTGTCATGGGCTTTTCTTGGGGCCTCGATTTTGGGCTGTATGCTTTAGTTTCTGACCCAGATGGCCCAAAACAAGCCCGAGCGCGCACCACTAGCTCAAGTAATGAGTTAGTGAACTGACTCAAAACCTGCGGCGGCGGATGCCAATACAAACACAATTGCAAATACGAGAGAGAATAAAATGTTAGCAAGCAGGTTGAGGTTCTTTCTTTAAGAGCTCTAACAACTCCAAGGCTTCCAGGTTCTTGATTTTCTTTTACTTAATAGGTTAAGGGTATTTTTGTTTGATTTTTTACGTATATGTTGTACTGGTTGGGTGAAAATGTAGATACTCGTTGGTGAATAGGCTTAACTGAGTAAAGGGTTTATTTTCTTCATAGTATCTGTGTCCCAAAAGCTAATTTTGAAAGTTCTTTGAGATGGGAAGTTTGGAGGATCAATATTGCAATGTAGATTTTGTGTTTGCTTTTCGAATGATGTGTATATCACTCACCCCATTAGTTCGTTTTATCACTAATATAGTCCTTTGGAAATGCAGCAAAGTCTGTGGATGAAGAAACGAGCAGTCATTGTCTTGATTACTGTTACGGGTGGTGTAGCGCTAAGTGCTCTTGATGACCTTGCTGTTTATCATCGCTGTAGCAGGTTTGTGTTTTCTTAACCTGAGATAGCCGTAGAGTTACAGAACTTGTAGGCTTTGTTTGATCAACCGGAGAATCTAATGTGTATTCGCTGCATTAAGGACAATTTTGCTTCCTCTTGTACATCCAAAGAGTGTGGCTTGCTTGTGTTGGTTCAGGACTTTATATCTGATTAGACCTCGCAAACGCAGTATTCTAAAAGAGCTAGGCGCTAGTCGGGCGGCGACCCAGCGCCTAGCGCTTAGGGCGGGGCCGGCAATAGTCGGCAAACAGTTAAAATATAATATTTTCCAACATCATAATTCATAAAGAACCAAATCATATAAATTCAATCAAATGTAATAAAACATAAAACCATTAATCAGTCAATCAACCATATAATGATATAAAACATCTTTTAACTAAGTTCATGTCCATCATCCTTTAACAAAGTTAAATATAACTAAATATCTAATTCCTCCTCATCTACTTCAAACTCATCATCCTTAGGTTTTCTTCATCAGAATAAAATTTTCTTCATCAGTTCTCTGTATTCACATTTCTAGCGCTTTTTCGAGGTGTGTAACATTTTATCTGCCCCAGATGAGATCGGACGACGTTGAAAATCCATTTTCTCTCTTCTTCGCAACGCACTTTATCTCTCTAGAAATTCGCCCTAAAAAACTATTGGGTTCTCTCTCTAAAACACCTAGAATTGCTCTCAATTGCTCGCTGGAAATTTGCTCAAGGCACCTTACTCTCTCAACTTAGGATATTAATAAAAGTAGGCAATTGCTTAAGTAATTGTATTGATAGAGATTGTGGGGGTTAGTGGGTTAAAGGTGGGGTGAGTATTTTTTTTTAATGATATGGAACAAGTTTGGTGCATGAGTGTGATGATGTTGGAAGTTAATAAGAAAGATACAAGTGGTGGTTGTTATGATAAAGTTTTGTATACTGAAAGAAAAGGAAATGAGTTTTCACAAGGAGCTAGGTAAGATTTCCAACTAAAAAGCTGACATGACATCCTTCCACCTCTACACCAGCATAGGCTCAATCCCTCGGCAGCTTTTGTAGGAGGGTTAGCATCAACAACTCTATATATGTAGACTTTCACAACAACTATCAATCAACAGATAATATGCTAAGGGAATCATCATGCGTTGTATTTACCTCAAGCCACGTAAAAGTCATTAATGTCTATATCCCCGCTAAAAATCTAAAAAAAATATAAAATTACGATCAGGTCCCCTCAACTTTTCAAATTTATGATTTTACCCTAACTTTCTAAACTTCCATTTTAACCCCAAAACTTATCTATTATGTCCATATAGTCCCTAAAACTCTCAAATATTAGTTATTAACCCATAAAAAATAGAATTTACCCGCATAATCATCATATATAGAATTAATCCAAAATTTTCAAATTCTTATGTTTACACCCCAAAACGGTAACAATCACGTACCAAGTTCCAACAACCTCCAAATCTCACAACGAGGAACCACTGGTCAGTATATGTCACAAGGATGACAATGATTTGGTAGTGAGGGCTGAAGCACGGTGTTTTATCGATGAACAGTTAAACAATGATAACTCTCATGTTGGCTCGTTTCTCAACAACCGAAGGTCCATTTAGGTAAACGAAATGTCCAACCTGCGTAATCTCGACGAGGGAAAAGTCGGGTCTGGGAGGTGTCATACACACACGATGGCGCTGGGCGAGTGAAGCAGCAAGTCCAGAGGTGCGTGAGGTGCATCTGGCGGTATCTCGGTGGTGGTCGTCCGGTGCCATTGGATTCGTCTTATTGAGGAAATTTCACAGATGTGGTCACTCATCGGAAACGGAGATCGGACAACTTCGAACGAAGTGTTTCTCTCTTTGGACACACTTTTATCTCTCTAGATATTTTTCTCTCAAATGGTCTCAGTTTCTCTCTCTAAAAATCCCTAGAATTTGATCTCAAATGTCCTCCCTATAAATTTCTCAAGACATGCCTCAACCTCTCCTCTTTGGATCTTAACAAAATAAAACAATGCTTAGGTGTTTGCATTAATATAATTGGTGGTTGTTGGTAGGGTTAGGGGGATAATGGTTTTGTTTGATTTTGATAATTTGTAGACATATAAACATGTTTTAGGTAATGATATATAATTGTGGGGTTAGGTTAATATTTGGTGTGATAATAAGAATTAAAAATTTGATTAAAAAATGAGGGTTCTTCAGAATCTAGTGATCTTGGAATGTCGGAAGACTTGATTTGAAGATCATCTTGTTTCGACATAAAGCATTTCACCTACACTTGGCTCGATAAATGGATTCGGCAGATATGAGTTGAATATGTAATTAATTCTAAATAGCTGATGTAATTAAGATTCGACTGTATGGTTACATGAATATTTTTTGGATTATTTGTTTAAGTTTAACGCTAAATCAATTAATATTAATAATTACAAAATAAATAATCAAATATTTAGCAAATGTTAAATATTACCACCCCCTCAAAAGTGCTACAATTTCGTTCGCACACGGATGAACTAGTGGTTAATGAAAGTATCATTTTTTGCCATTTTTAGCAAGTTACGTGTATGATGTCCATATGTACGCCACCATGAAACTACAATTAACATAAATAGTTTGAATGAAATATAATAATCTTATATATTTTACAAATAATTTCAAATGAATAGTTTGTTTTTACCTGGATTAAAAACAATCGATACCGACATGCTTTGGCCGCCACTTCTCTACCAAAAGCTTCATCTTTTATCTTATACGAAGCCAACCTCCTTCATACACCAACACCACTTACTTTGCATGTCAATGTCATTGGGGAAGGGAAGTCTCCACAACCGTAAATACCTCATCCATTACATTCACATCGTACTCAATACTTGTATCCTTAAGTAGAGTAAGGATTTAATAGATAAAACAACCAATGCAATTGAGTATCAAGCGCCCTTCAATTTTACGATCAATAAGCTCCAAGATTGGCCGATAATTACTCTCAATATTGTTCAATGCATCTTTTATCTCTTCTTTTGCATTCTTTAGCTCTCCATATACAAAGCCCATGTAGGCTTTCTATCCCATCAATTAATCGAAGCACCCTCACCAAATGTGCAAACACATGCAAACATTGGGTCACCCCATTCCAAAAAGAGACACTCATCACCGTGGCAATGCAAGCTTTCCCTTAGCTTTCTTCGACAATATGCACTCATCCCATTCTGTGCTAGGAAACATGGTTCGCAAACTTTCCTTTTTTCTCGATCAAACTTTGTAAGGCTAGAAGATGAGGCAAAAGTTACTCCCGGTTTGACTATGTCCCCTATTTTTGTAAACGATCTCATCATGACAAGTCTTGTGAGGGCTACATGAAAATGTGAAAGCCTTGACACTATCAATGGTTTTTTTTGTACATTGGCAATGTCTCAATATTTTCAAGCATGAGGTTTATGGTGTGAGTAGCACATGAACTCCAAAAATATGTGGCATCTTCGCCTTCAACAACTTTGCCGCGGGCCATATTGATTGTTTGTTACAACTTGAATCACATTTTCCGCCCCCACTTGTTCAATGCACATCATAACATACTCATAAATGTGCTCAGCAATATGCGCCACATCAGAACTTTCCTTAGAAGAAAGGAAAGGGGTACCTATTGTGGAATTAACACACAAATTCATTATACTTCTCATTTTCCTACACTTCAAGCATCTTGTCATGATAGAGCACCCGTGCGCCTTCCACTCAATTCTCGGGTTTTATATAAAATCTTTAACACTTTCAACTCCTCTTTCATAATGGCTCCCTCAATTCATATTGGCGGGACCTCTGATCCCGGTCCAAATTGACCAACTGCTTCAATCATCGCTAGCCAGCTATCATTGTCAATGGCATTGAACGAAATACCAGATTCATAAACCCACTTAGCAACATAGGCGCTCACTATGTGATTTTCTTTAAAAAATGCTTCATTAATATTTTGTTGCCGCATTGTTTTACCATCACTAGTTGAAGAATCATGAGGGGTTAACCACTGTCCACCTATCTAAAGGGCCGCGATGTCGATGTGGTCTTAAATCTAACCCTTCTTCTATTTCACGAATTTCATCTTCTTCTTCATCGCCCCCAATATTAACTCCTTGCCTTATCTCACTAACATGCTTGTCTTTTTTTTTTTTAATCCTTGCCTCCAAAATGGCTTGTCTACACTTCTCTTGATCTTCTTTACTGGACTTTGGGCACTTTGCAACATTCCCCGATATATGCCCAATATGTTCTTTCATTCTATAAACTTCCTTCGGAAATTTTTTTTTGAACATAACTTTCATTTCACTTTATCCAAATTATTCGGATCCACTAAAGCCTCATACTCCCCATCCAACATCATTTGAATTTCGTTTAAGAACGGGACTACACTCCGAATTAGAAGCCGCGGAAGAAGAAGCCATGTCTTATCCTATATAGTAGAAATCAATTAATTTAATAAGCATTATTAACAAATTACAATTAACTAACAATAATAAAATACTTAGGCATTATTAATTAATAACTATAAGTATTACTAAAAATAGTAAAATACTAATACAAATATACAATTAAGTGAGTGACTGTTGCCTATTCCAGTATTCCAACACAAAAAAAAATAATCAAAAAATCAAACCTTACTGTGCCGTGCGTGATGAAGTAGAGGCAGAGAGAAGAGAGCACAGGCAAAGAGAAAAGAGCAGAGGAACAGAGAGAAGATGAGCTGAAGAATTAATTTCAAAATAAATTAATTCAAAATATAATCAATAACAAAATAAATATGTAAATAGTTTTAATAAATCAAATAACAATTAAATCAAGTGGGAATAAAAAAATAAAATAATAAATTCCTTATGCGCAGAAACCAGATGAGAGTGCAAAAGAAGTGAGGAGATCAGTCGAGACTCGAGAGAAACCAGAGAGTGCGAAAAGAAGCAAAGAAAAATAGGGTTAAACGAGAGAGAGGGATTTTTTTTTTGTTATAAACAATCACCCTAAAACGACGTCGTTTGGGGGGGGGGTCTTTTAACCCCCCAAACCGACGTTTTGACCCCCCACCGCAAAAAAAAAAAGTGCGCAATTAGCGGCCATGTATCGGCGCTTAGTCGGCCAAGTGGTGGCGAAATTGGCGCCTAGGCGCCGATTTCACACTGACCACTCGACCGCGCGACTATCACCAACGATATGGTGATAGTCGTCGTTGCAAGGCGCCGTCGACCGAGGCGGCGCGTTTTAGAACACTACCTTCACGGTTCCAGGAAAAACCGGTTCGATTATAGTTCCAGCTTTTTTGAAACAGTAGAATCGGACCGAACCAGAAAAAATCGATTTGTTTCCGATTTAGTCTTTTATTTTTGTAAAAAAAAAAGTGATTTGGTTCCGGTTCTGAATCGAACCTTAAGTGTGGAACCGTACGTTCGGTTTTGGTTTGGAACTAGATCTGGATCAGTTTCGGTTCCGAACCAAAACCTTGGCTAGCGCTAAAGATAATCCACACTGGGTTGGGTTTTTTGGCTATTGGTTTTCATATGACCTCTCGCTGATTTATTAATTCTCTTATAAGAACAAGTTTTAAACACTACAAAATCAAATTGCTCTGTATTATTGAAATGTTGCTGAAATGTTTAACTTTTTGTTATTTTGTGCTGCTGGGATATATGCAGTATAATATTGTGTTTACAGTATTGGACAATGCAAGTATATTGTTGGAATATTGAAATGTTGTTGGAATGTGTTGCTGAACTGTTTTACTCATGTCCTGACAATTGAAGTATTGGACAAATGCAAGTATTTCAGTAAATATATTGTTGCTGCAAATTTGTGTAGTAGTCATTACTTAATATCAATCATCAATTATTTTATTTCTTTTATAGTGGAACAAATAATATATTGAATAAATTGAAAATAGGATAACCCGAAATCGGACTGGAATCGATTAGGAATAAATAAATATGGTATTCTCTTTAATTGGTAGGTTCTGTTCTAAAGTATTACAAACCGATTTTTACCGGATTCACTTGGAACCGAAACTGAAACCGATTTTGCTTACCCTTATAACATTTTATGGGCATCATACCAAAAAAACCTAATTTTTGGGATTCTGTTTTTTTTGCCAATGACTTTCTAAACCTTCTCATTGAGAGGGAAAAAAAAAAGAAAAAATACTATTTGAAAGCGAAAAGTTTGTTAATTTTTTCACCTAAGATTGGAAAGATTCCCATTACTTTATGTTTTCTCAGAACTTCGTCTAGCAAGCCATGGAGAAAGCAAGTAAGGATCAGGCAATCATTGATGCTATTGGAGAACGGATATAGAAGGGCCCATGGTACAATGCTCTCTTTCCCTGTTGGTTTCTAGTGATGTCCCAAGATCATTTTAAGCCATGAAATAGAATGAATACAACAAAGAAATGTGGCGGAAACACACTTACAATTGATCGGATTGGATGTGATGCTCAATAAAAACTTTTCCTCCAAGAAGCTCCAAGATTCGGCCAAGGGGATTTTGTTGATGAAGATGATGAACAAGCTCCAAGCTTTAATGAAATCCATGCTCTAAGATAAGCTTCTCTACATCTTGTTAGGATCCTTGATTGTGCTAGCAAATGAAGAAAGAAAATCAATTTTCCCTTCAATGGAGCTCACAGTTTTAGCAAGAAAAATGGAGAGAGAGAGAGTTCTGTTTTTCAATATTTGTTTTCGCAAAAACCGTGTGAAAACATTAAACAATTTTTGGTAAATAGCTTACAAAAAGTCAAAGCCAATTTTGGCTCCAAAAGTTAATAAAGAGCCTCAACAACTTGCTTCATGAATAGTGACAGCATGTCACTCACAAAAAGTGACTTTGACATCTATCAACTTTATAATGACAAGTGATGTGATTCGTGATGTGACTTGTGGGCCCCACTTTAAATCAAATGCGAGTGGGCCCGCAAACACTTCCGGCTCGGTTTCGCTAATTCCGAATAACGAACTTCCGTCGCGACGTAATTAAATAATTAATGCCTAGCGAATTACTATTCACGTCGCTAACGAATTAATTCTAAATTAACTCGTTTGCCCGAATTAAAATCTACTTTTAATTCCGCGTCGAAATCCAATTTCGTTTAATATATCGAATATATATTTTATCGATTAATTCCAATTAATCTTTCTCTCTCTTCAAATAGTACTTTATCCAAGATAAAGTGTCTCCGCGATTATGCCAGATTAATTATGCTCGAATCATACGTCATTGGTGAATCGTCGGGAAGCGACCCAAGAGATCCCTGGATATGTTGGCAGTAAATACAGTCGTCGGACTATCCGAACACGTGCGTACCTCGTACTACGTTTTTACCGATTTACGAGACAAGATTGGCTTCTAGCAAAGCGCCATGCCTACCCAATTCTCCAGAAATATTCTTAATGAATAACGATCTATATCAGGCGTAGTATACCGTAGTATTGTGTATTGCGATCCAGTATCAAAGTCACGTGCAAAGGCCTGGGGCTGGAATAGTGTCTGCCCCGTACGAAGCACATATCAGATATCATGCAACTAGTCTATTTGAATCAGATAATCATGACCTTGTCATATTATCCCGATGGTTCAACACAATAGAGAACCATTCTGAATCCCTGCGTGATCATCATCTCCATATGTCTGAAGTGATACTTCCGTATTGACATCACATCCAATACACTACGATTCTCAATAAACCCAGAAGAGGCGTACTCAGAATCTGTTAAAGCCCTGGAACGACCAAAACCAAAGTTTACCGATTGTCGCAGTACTAGCGATGTAGTCTCAGGTTAAGACCAAATACATCTACCCTGAAGCGGACTCCCATAGACACATATACATACTACCAATGGGATTCCGCGGGGTCTATCCAAAGCGAAGCTGTTTTCCGTACCATCGGTAAAACACAACCTCCTATCGCACTTGCATAAGTATCCAAGACTTAAATATATGAGAACTATGCCGTTATGCCCTCACAACGCGCACAAGTGCAATACTAGTCTATTCCGCATTATCGATGTCCAATCTCGATAATACTACGACTAGAGATATTTAATGATTAAACCTTCATGGATTGATACTGTCTCATATCATCTCAATCCGGAACTAATCATAAGGACTTTTACCATTTATATATCAAAGTAAATAAATTACAAAACGGTAAATGGCAATTTCATTACAACATAGTTAATTTTGTACAAAAACACAATGTCTTTTACAAACAGTGACGCTATGGGTCATAACTGTCCAACAATCTCCCACTTGGCCTATAGCCAGTCACTCAAGCATCTAATACCTGAACTATGTACATGTCGCTCAAACTTTTGCTGAGGAATTGCTTTCGTCAGCGGATCTGCCAATGTTGTCATCTGATGCGACCTTCTCGACCTTCACATCGCCACGATGTATGATCTCCCGAATCAGATGGAAACGTCGAACATGCTTGGATCGTTGATGAGACCGCGGTTCCTTAGCCTGCGCTATAAGCCCCGTTATTGTCACAATATAACGGGCTCAGCTGCTAACGGAACTACTCCTAATCAATTAGGAATTTTCGGATCCAAACTGCTTCCTTTGCTGCTTCAGCTGCAGCAATGTACTCTCGCTTCTGTTGTTGAATCGGCAACAGTCTCTTGCTTGGAAGATTTCCAGCTCACTGCTCCGTTATTCAAACAAAATATGTACCCGATTGCGACTTGCAGTCATCTTTGTCGGTTTGGAAACTTGCATCGTTATACCCAGTTACCTCAAGTTCTCCATCTCCATAGATTAAGAAAGCATCCTTAGTTCGTCTAAGATACTTAAGGATATTCTTACCCCTATCCAGTGACCTTCACCTGGATCGGCCTGATAGCGACTACACATGCTCAAAGCATAGGAGACATCAGGTCGCGTACATATCATGGCATACATGATCGATCCGACTGCCGAGGCGAACGGTATCCGACTCATGTTGTCTCACTCATCTTGAGTTTTAGGACACATGTCCTTAGATAGATAGACACCATGTGACACTGGCAACAGTCCCCTCTTGGACTGATCCATGTTGAATCTCTTCAACACTTTGTCAATATATGTACTCTGGAGAGTCCAAGCAGCTTTCTAGATCTATCCCGGTAGATCTTTATTCCCAGAATAAAGGCTGCTTCTCCCAGATCTTTCATGGAGAATTTTAATGAAAGCCAAGCTTTCACACCGACGTTAGCATGGGAATGTCATTGCCTATAAGCAATACGTCGTCGACATAAAGGACAATAAAAGTCAGTGCTCTCCCAATAACCTTCTTGTATACACAAGGTCATCATCGTTTTGTACGAAATCATATTCTTTTATGATCTCATCAAAACTCTGATTCCATGACCGTGATGCTTGCTTCAATCCATAAATGGATCGATTTAACTTACAAACCTTGTTTGCAAGTCTAGGCACGATAAAACTGTCAGGCTGTTGCATATAAACATCCTCCGAAAGGTTTCCGTTAAGGAAATCGGTTTTAACTTCCATCTGCCATATCTCGTAATCGAAATATGCAGCAATTGCAAGCATTATCCGAATGGATATAATCATGGCAACGGGTGAGAAAGTTTCGTCGTAATCGACACCATGTCGTTGACGATACCCCTTCGCTACAAGCCTAGCTTTGTACGTTTGTACGTTGCCATCCATGTCGGTCTTCTTCTTGAAGACCCATTTGCATCCAATAGGCTTTACGCCTTCTGGTGCATCAACCAGTGTCCAAACTTGGTTGGTGTACATGGAATCCATTTCAGACTTCATGGCATTTTGCCATAAAGCGGAATCGATATCTTGTATCGCTTCCTCATACGTAGCCGGTTCATTATCCTCAATGAGATTAATATCTACATGAGGTGAGATCAGAAACCCATACCTCTCAGGTCGTTTCCTGACTCTCTCCGACCTACGCGGTCCTTGTGTAATAGAAGATTGTGGTACAGTCTCATCCCGGATGGACTGTTCTTGTTCCGTTGAGGATTCTATGCCAGGAACAGTATCACTATGATTTTCATCGAGTTCTACTTTCCTCCCACTAACCACTGCATTTAGGAATTCCTTCTCAAGGAAAACGCATGTAGAGCAACAAATACTTTGTTCTCCTCGTGGGTGATAGAAGTAATATCCTTTGGTTTCCCTACGAATAGGCATTTATCCGATTGGGCTCAAGTTTGGTACCTTTCAAACGTTTGACGTATGCCCAACATCCCCAAATCTTCAGGAATGAGAAACTCGGTTTCTTTCCTGTCCATATCTCATATGGTGTCTGTTGTACAGACTTTGACGGAACCTTATTCAAAATAAGAATTGCAATGTTTAATGCATATCCCCAGAAGGAAACAGGTAGCTCAGTGCGACTCATCATAGACCTAACCATGTCCAACAAGTTCGGTTTCTCCGTTCGGACACACCGTTAATTGCGGTGTTCCAGGAGGAGTCCACTGTGAAAGAATATCATATTCTTTCAAGTAATCTAGAAACTCATTGCTCAAGTATTCGCCACCACGGTCCGATCGTAATGTCTTTATACTCTTGCCGGTCTGTTTTTCAACTTCGTGTCGAAACTCTTTGAATTTCTCAAAAGTTTCCGACTTGTGTCTCATAAGATACACATAACCATAACGCAATGCATCATCCGTAATGTTACGAAGTATTCGTATCCACCTCTAGCCTGGCTAGACATGAGCCCACATACGTCACTATGAACGAGAGCTAACAGTTCGGTGGCGCGTTCACCTTTACCGCTAAAATGTGATTTAGGCATTTTGCTTAATAAGCAAGATTTGAGACGTCATATGAATTTGGATCAATTCGTCCAAGTACCCACTCTTTGAAAGTGTGGATATGCGAGTCTTGTTTATGTGTCCCAGACGACAGTGCCACATATAAGTTTCATCTTTATTACTCATTTTAAGCCTTTTGTTTGTTATAATATGTTTGAGATTGATTTATATTCAAAATATAAAGACCATTATTTGCATCAGCAGTGCAAATTTCTACATCATTTTTATACACAAAACACCATGTGTTCCTGAATACAAAAGTATACCCACATTGGGTTAACATAGATACAGAAATAGATTCCTAGTCAAACTAGGTACATAATAACAGTCATTAAGTTCAAGTACATGCCCCGAGGGCAGTTCTAAAACAAAAGTGCCAACGGCAAAACGGTGACTGGTGCCCCATTTCCGACGCGTAGATCAATCTCCCCTGAGGCCAGTCTCCTGCTAATCCGCAGATCCTGCACATCAGTACATATGTGAGTACCACAACCATAATCAAAAATCCAATTTTTAAAACTAGAAATAGTCATGTTTATTTCAATAACAAACATACCTGAAGCCGGTGCCTTGCCCGCTTTAATCTCCTTCTGGAGCGCCTTATACTCGCGGCAGTCACGCTTCCAGTGACCCCGCTTGCCGCACTGGAGGCAAACATCCTGAGATTTATCCTTAGGCTTCCCAGAAGCCTTTGACCATTTGGCCTTGCCCTTTCTTTTATGCTTCTTCTTCTTCACACCTCCAGTCGCCTTGGGCCCAGCCCTCGGTGTCTGAGATGTTGAAGCAAAGTGCGCCTCACGCTTTTTGGCTTTAAGTGGCTCATTCTCAGCTTCCTTGAGAATTGACAACAACTCTCCAAGAGTATCATCTGTGTTCATCAAGTTATAGCTTATGATGAACTGTTTCCAAGTATCGGGGAGAGATTGCAAGATCATATCTATGATAATCTCAGCCTCCAAGACTATCCCCATCTCAGCCAGCTCATCTATGTCAGCAATCATCTGTACCACATGGGACTCAACAGACATGCCTTCTGACATACGTGAACGAAAGAGCTTTTGTGTTAACTCATATCTCTTCGACCTTCGGTTAGATCGGTGAAGATCATGCAACCTCGCCAACATGTTATAGGGATCCAAGTCCCTGTTCTGTCGACGGAAATGCTGAGTCATAGAAGCAAGCATAATAGACTGAGCAGTATCATTATCATCACTGTGAGTCTTCCAAAGCTCCAGCTCAAGTAACTGATCAGGTTTGGGCTTAGGCCCAAGAGGTGTCTGTATAGTATATAGCAGCTCTCGGTTCCAAGGACTATCCTCAAATTCATTTCCCAATCGGCAAAGTTCGTGCCCTTGAAGACATTTTCGCCCATGATAATGTCTCTGACATTTCCCTTTCATGTCATCTTGATTACGATAGTCTAATTATCTAATCAACGATATATGGGTACAGTCTAACTGTTACAAGAAAAATAACATTGTATTAGTCCAACTAATAATATAATTTTGACGAAATAATTTAAAAGCGCGTAAAGCTAAGTATCTGAATGAAATTGCAAATTCAATACTAGCCTCCCATATTTTTCGGCGAGCCTCTAACCCCCTGTCGAGTACTCGGGAAACTCAGTTTCCTAGTGGGCTAGGATCCCGTTAAATAAAACACAACTTTGACTTTGGCCAACAAGCTGTATGATATTTAACTAGGTAGATCTCGAAGATCAATTAGATCTTATCCAATTCCTAGATCCGGTAGGTGGACATTCAAGTCCAAAACTTATGTACAATACATATGCCAATATATCCAATATATTTGCCTAACCTTTTTCCTCTGAATAAACTAAGCCTTGGCTTTGGTACAACAAGCTTAATGATTCCAGTTAAGCGGGACCCATTGACATGGAAAGCTTCGTAATCAATGTCGATGGACAAGAAGTGATCTTGACTTTGGCCAACAAATCACGACTTGGACAAGACACCGATATGGAACAAAACTCTCATGATTCAAACACACCGCAATTGACAAAGATCTTGACTTTGGCCAACAAACCAATGCCAACTTTGGATCTTGAGTAAGAATCACTCAACGGAAGGAAAAACGCTTAATATGTTTTGAGGGTTTTTCGCGTAAATTGGCAACCAATTTATTATCTTTGTTAAGGTCTCATCATTCACCCTTAAGCATGCATTTCTAAAAGCATAATAAGGCGCAGAAAGTAAATTAATAACGATATGCGGATGGATATTTAAACAGATTGTTCCTAGAACAAATCACTATCTTTCCTCTCCCCGGCTAGCACTATTCTACTTCTACCCAATTACATAATACAATAATAGAAACCTCATTAACATTGAGGGGAATTAGGTGAGAAGAGATACAAAAAAATAATGAGAGATAGGCTGGACACGCATGTCCAATTTATAAATTCCGAATTTACAACAATTTCTAAAATTACCCTTTCCATTCTAATATCCATCCGATATACGCTATTCATACATCACATCCATGTATTCATTCAAGCATGTTATTCATTCAAACAAATCAAATTATTATCTTTGAATATTAGTGATCATCCAATGTTCAAACAATGATTTGATTTGCGCGAGTCCAACTCGTTTGAGAATAAGTACTTAAAGTACGAATTCTTGAATTATAATCGAACTACTCGTTAAATTAATTTAATTCGTATTCAATACTAATTCAATTAATTCCAAATTTAATCTTATCGGGTCTCAAAGCCCAACTAACATCCAATGTTCGTTTAATTAAAGTTCGATGAGCTTTCAATTGATTTTATAAGGCATGGGCTTTGGTCAATATGGGTCAAACCCAATTACCAATCCCAATTGAGGAATCACCCTCATATGCCAAAAAATCAATTTTAGGCCCATAAGACCCAATTAAACTTTTAAAGCACATTTATTACATTTGGACTTAATGAAATGATTTAGGCCCAATTGGATCCAATCCAATTTGTCTAAACCAATTTGGCCCAACCAAGCCCATTATGCCCAAATATAACAATATCAAGCCCAATTCAAAATCAAGCCCATTAATCAAATTTTAATATTCTAAATTTTAAAATTCAATTAACTAAAGTGTAATACATCAATTAATTATCTAAATCCATATTTCCAAAATACAATTTAATTAATTAATCATGTTCTCATTTGTTCAACTTATGTCCAACATTTTTTGAATCAAAAAATCATCTCATTACATGCAAGGAAGCTCACGGCATTCATAGGGTTTTCATGTCCGATTTCGTTTTCAATCCGATTGAGTTTTAAATCAACATTACTCAAGTGTTTTAAGTCATCCAATGATCATCAAAACAAAAAATACCATGAGTTTAGGGTAACTACAAGATTCGGCCATGCCTCATTTTTGGGGAAAAATTCATCCAATTAGTTTTTCACAAAATTGATCATAAACAACTCAAAGTCATCCATCCATAAGCATGCTCAAACAAGTAATTTATTCAAAACATGCTCAAAATCAATTTACCCAAATTTTACCCTAAATTTTTTCATGCTTAAATAAGGCTCCATGATACCATTGTTGGTTTCTATTGATGTCCCAAGATCATTTTAAGCCATGAAATAGAATGAATACAACAAAGAAATGTGGCGGAAACACACTTATATTGATCGGATTGGATGTGATGCTCAACAAAAACTTTTCCTCCAAGAAGCTCCAAGATTCGGCCAAGGGATTTTGTTGATGAAGATGATGAACAAGCTCCAAGCTTTAATGGAAATCCATGCTCTAAGATAAGCTTCTCTATCACCTTGTTTGATCCTTTGATTGTGCTAGCAAATGAAGAAAGAAAATCAAATTTTCCCTTCAATGGAGCTCACGGTTTTAGCAAGAAAAATGGAGAGAGAGAGAGTTCTGTTTTTCAATATTTGTTTTCCAAAAACCGTGTGAAAAACAATTACCAAATTTTGGTAAATAGCTTACAAAAAGTCAAAGCTAATTTTGGCTCCAAAATTGTAATAAAGGCTCTCAACAACTTGCTTCATGAATAGTGACAGCATGTCACTCACAAAAAGTGACTTTGACATCTATCAACTTTAAATGACAAGTGATGTGATTCGCGATGTGACTTGTGGGCCCCACTTTAATTCAAAATGCGAGTGGGCCCGCAAACACTTCCGGGCTCGGTTTCGCTAATTCCGAATTAACGAACTTCCGTCGCGACGTAATTAAATAATTATGCCTAGCGAAATTACTATTCACGTCGCTAACGAATTAATTCTAAATTAACTCGTTTGCCCGAATTAAAATCTACTTTTAATTCCGCGTCGAAATCCAATTTCGTTTAATATATCGATATATTATTTTATCAATTAATTCCAAATTAATCTCTCTCTCTTCAAATAGTACTTTATCCAAGATAAAGTGTCTCCGCGATTAATGCCAGATTAATTATGCTCGAATCATACGTCATTGGTGAATCTTCGGGAAGCGACCCAAGAGATCCCTGGATATGTTGGCAGTAAATACGGTCGTTGGACTATCCGAACACGTGCGTACCTCGTACTACATTTTTACCGATTTACGAGACAAGGTTGGCTTCTAGCAAAGCGCCATGCCTACCCAATTCTCCAGAAATATTCTTAATGGAATATACGATCTATATCAGGCGTAGTATACCGTAGTATTGTGTATTGCGATCCAGTATCAGATGTCACGTGCAAGGCCTGGGGCTGGAATAGTGTCTGCCCCGTACGAAGCACATATCGGATATCATGCAACTAGTCTCTTTGAATCGGATAATCATGACCTTGTCATATTATCCCGAAGGTTGCAACACAATAGAGAACCAGTTATGAATCCCTGCGTGATCATCATCTTCATATGTCTGAAGTGATACTTCCGTCTTGACATCACATCCAATACACTCGATTCTCAATAAACCCAGAAGAGGCGTACTCAGAACCTGTTAAAGCCCTGAACGACCAAAACCAAAGTTTACCGATTGTCGCAAGTACTAGCGATGTAAGTCTCAAGTTAAGACCAAATACATCTACCCTGAAGCGGACTCCCATATACACATATACATACTACCAATGGGATTCCGCGGGGTCTATCCAGAGCGAAACTTTTTTCCGTACCATCGGTAAAACACAACCTCCTATCGCACTTGCATAAGTATCCAATACTTAAATATATGAGAACTATGCCGTTATGCCCTCACAACGCGCACAAGTGCAATACTAGTTTTTTTCGCATTATCGATGTCAAATCTCGATAATAATACGACTATGGATATTTAATGATTAAACCTTCATGGATTGATATTATCTCATATCATCTCAATCCGGAACTAATCATAATGACTTTTACCATTTATATATCAAAGTAAATAAATTACAAAACGGTAAAAGGCAATTTCATTACAACATAGTTAATTTTGTACAAAAATACAATGTCTTTTACAAACAGTGACGCAATGGGTCATAACTGTCCAACATTTCCGTCACTCACCAGAGACTTTCTGTGTCTTGCACATTCCCCGTGTCTGGGCCACGAGGTAATGGAGTCTTCCAGTTTCAGGCAGTCCGTTATGGAGGTTTGTGTTTGTATTTTTTAATTTCCATGTCTTCTATACTCGTGGTATTTGATTCTTGTTGTCGTCCCCCACATTTAACATATGATATGTTGTCTCTGTTGGGAAGCGGCCGCGAGTGCGCAGCGGAAAAACAAAAATTATTATGCTTTCCCTTTGCCCAAGACCCATTTGTTTTGATTATTCTACAAGCCTAGACATGTTACTATATATTCTAAGCATAAAACTCATAAAACATGCAAAGAACATAAACCTAAACATGCTAACTATCATAAGAACTCTAATTAAAATAAAGAAAGAAAAAGACTTACTTGAACCGAAGACTCCTCCAGTCCTCCCTCCAATCTACAAGCTTTTCTCGAACTCAGCAAGCTCTTCCACGTTCCAAAAAGCCACTCAAGTGTGTGGCCTCCAAAGATGCACACACCAAAGCCAAAACTCAACGGCAAGACTACGCCTTGAGTGCACATGTATTTTGCCATTGGTGCTAGCCTAGGCAAATACCTCAAAACTTTTAACTCGAGGTTCCTCTAGTCAATTAGACTTAAGGATCCTCAAAATCAGTGGTTACTCTTAAACCTTAGAGTTGCTCACTTATATAAACCCAAGATATGAAAGGTTTGGTGTAAAAAGTTGTGAAGAATTCTTGGTGGAACCCGATAGGAAAAAAGCTAATTTAATCTTAGCCATTAGATCTTAATTTAGTGGTTAAATGAGATTATAAAACCCTAATAAGAGTTTGGGCCGAATTGGAATTCAAAAAAAAAAAACAAAAAAAAAATTACTATTCACATGAATAGTAATTTTTTTTTTCCAATTCCCAAAATGCCCCTTCGTCATTCACCAATCTATAAGCCCCTATGGAACCTCATAAATGATCTGTTCAATAATTAAACACATTGAACCATTTATGAACAATACCTGCAGCAATTATATATTTTGTTATATTTGTACTGTGCACTGTTAACCATTGATTTCGACTTTGTTGTGTGTGACCTTTTAGACTCCCCTCAAGTTCGACATGAAATGAATCGTGATAATTTAATCGAACATAAATTATCCTCCGATAAGATGGTCGTTGGATTTCAATGACCAAGGTTGACATCTAGCAACATGCCAACATGCCAATGCCCCAAATGAGAAGGAAAAATATATATATACCCATTCTGTATGCGATTTACATATGTACGGTCCCTCGCCTCAATGTATCCCCACCTATTGACCTAGGGTACGTAAAGTGTCTACCCATATGGTCAAAGGTATGATGTTGATAGTGTCATGAATCGTGCTAACCCAAGAATCTCACATGATTCTTCCGATGTGGCCACAGTCTTAAGCACTGATCGCACATATCAACCCGCGAACTGGAATACTACTCTTATAAGAAAATATTATCCGAGAGAGTGGCGATTCTCTGTTGTATCTTTACCAACTTCATGTGGTTCAACAAATGACCCAATCATACCCTTATGACCGGATCTTTTGAACCGGGGAAGGAGAATGTCAAAGTTATTTGATCCATACATAAGATTGTAAAGACCTCAAGTCAAATGACTAGTCATATAATCGATACATGAAAGTTCTCACAGACACATGGGATAAACACTCCATATGAAAACTTTCGACGGTCAGTTTGATAGACACGAGCAACTCATGCATCCATGTGATACACCAAACGGACGGATCTCCGCTAGTAGCCTATGAGATCGGCTACTCCACTTAAGGGCGGATCATATCATCATGCTAGTCTCTCCGCTCTGGGCGTTTCTCATAAGGCGTGGAAGTCATTGTCTTATAATCCTAGGGCTTTATTACAGTGTTGATGATTCATATAAGTTATGTAAGACACGTATAATAAAGATTGCCATTTTATTAATTAATGAAAATATTACAAATACATGTACATATAGCTCATCCACAAGTTGGGTATAGGGCATATCCCTAATAATCTCACACTTGCACTATAGCCAACTAATATGAATCTGGACACCATACTCTCGGGTGTGCCTATCATGCTTTTGTTGAGTCAGCCATTTAGTCGGAGAATCTGCAAGATTATCTTCTGTGGGTATTTTCTCTATAATAACTTCTTTTCTCTCAACAATCTCTCTGATGAGATGAAATCGCCTGAGTACATGCTTGGATTTCTGGTGGGACCTTGGTTCCTTTGATTGAGCCATGGCGCCCGTGTTGTCACAGTACATCGTGACGCCATTCTTTATCACGGGAAGCACTTCCAGCTCCGTGATGAACTTCTTTATCCAGAGTACTTTTTTAGCAGCCTCAGATGCTGCAATATACTCGGCTTCAGTGGTGGAGTCCGCTGTAGTTAACTGCTTCGAGCTTTTCCAATTGACAGCTCCGCCATTCAAAGTAAACAGATATCCTGTTTGCGATCTGCTGTCATCCCTATCGGTCTGAAAGCTCGCATCACAGTAACCAATGACTTTCATCTCAGAACAATCTCCGTATGTCAAAAACACATCCTTAGTTCTTCTTAGATACTTGAGGATTGTTTTTACAGCTGCCCAGTGTTGCTCACCAGGATTTGTCTGATACCTGCTCGTTATGCTAAGAGCATAAGAGACATCAGGTCTTGTACATAGCATGGCATACATGATCGATCCTATTGCTGAAGCATAAGGGATCATACTCATACGCTCTCTATCTGAAGGAGTATGTGGACATTGCTCCTTAGATAATTTGATTCCATGACAAGTAGGTAAATTACCTCTTTTGGAATCTTCCATTTTGAATCTTTTCAAAACTTTATCTATGTACGTAGATTGGAGAAGTCCTTAACAACTCTTAGATCTATTACGGTAGATCTTAATGCTTGCCTTCTCCCAATCTTTCATGGAGAAATTTTGAGATAACATTGCTTGGTGGCTTGCATCATGAGAATATCATTCCCGATGATTAATATGTCATCGACATATAATACAAGAAATACAACATCACTCCCACTACTTTTCCTGTAAACACAAGGCTCGTCTACATTTTTAATGAAGTCAAATTCTTTGATTGTCTCATCAAATCGTAAATTCCAACTTCTGGAGGCTTGCTTGAGTCCATAAATGGATCGTTTAAGCTTGCATACTTTATTATGATCATCCTTATATGTAAACCCCTCAGGTTGTGTCATATAGACTTCCTCTACGAGGTTCCCATTAAGGAAAGCTGTTTTGACATCCATCTGCCAAATCTCATAATCAAAGTGTGCATCTAGTGCCAGTAAAATTCAAATGGACTTTATCATTGCAACAGGCGAGAAGGTTTCGTCATAGTCAATTCCTTGGATTTGTTTATAACCTTTCGCCACCAACCTAGCCTTATAGGTTTGGATGTTGCATTCTACATCAGTTTTACGCTTGTAAATCCACTTGCAGCCTTCAGGTGCATCTACCAAGTCCCATACTTGATTCTGATACATAGAGTCTATTTCGGATTTCATGGCCTCAAGCCACTTGACTGAATCAATGTCACACATTGCTTCGTCATAATTGGTGGGATCGTCATTATCAATGACCTGATCATGTTCTCATCAATATGGAAACCATATCTTTCAGGCTCATGTCTTTCCCTACCAGACCTTCTGAGTTCATAACCTTATGGTTCTTCCGTCGCTGCCCTTTTGAGGGGCCTGGGGTTTAGTTCTATGTTAGTTTGTTCTTCTCGTACCTCATCGAGGTCAAGTCTACTCCCACTATATTTCTTGAGAAGAATTCATTCTCTAGAAATTTAATCTCTAGAAATTTAGCATTTCGTGAGACAAATGTTCTTTGTTCATTTGGGACGTAGAACACGTATGCTCTTGAGTTCAAGGCATATCCTACAAACTTATATTTAATTGCCCTATCATCCAATTTGTTAGTTTGTGTGAGCTTGACATATGTGTCACATCCCCAAATTCTTAGATAACTAAGACTAGGACGTTTCCCAGACCATAACTCATATGATGTTTGACTAACAGTCTTGGAAGGAACTTGGTTTAGTAGTAGTGTTGCAATTTCTAAAGCAAGACCCCAAAATGAAAGAGGTAGATCCGTGTCTGACATCATTGATCAGACCATATCTAATAATGTCCGATTTCTCTTTTTGGAGACCCCATTATGCTGTGGAGTTCCCGGAGGAGTCCACTGGGAAACAATGCTATTTTCTCTCAAGTAATCTTGAAATTCGTTGCTTAAGTATTCACCACCTCGGTCAGACCTTAGTGACTTAATACTTTTATTAAGCTGGTTTTCTACTTCAGCCTTGAAGTCTTTGAATTTCTCAAAGGCTTCAGATTTGTACCGCATAAGGTACACATACCCATATCGCGAATGATCATCGATAAAGGTAATGAAGTAGGAGAATCCACCTCTAGCGGTGACTGACATTGGTCCGCATACATCAGAGTGTATGAGTTCTAATGTCTCCGCTGCACGCTGTCATTTACCTTTGAAGGGTAATTTGGTCATTTTACCAAGTAAACAAGACTCACAAGTTCCATAAGTTTTATATTTGAAGGGTTTGAAATACACATCCTTATGTAGCTTAGTTATTTTTTTTCATTGATATGACCTAAGCGACTGCCATAGAAGTGATTCATTGAGATTATTCGAGTTAACGTTGTATATATTAGAGGTTGACATTCTTTGTTAGTTTGTAAGACATAGATACCATTATTCAAAATACCATCTCCATATTTTATTTCATTGAAATAAATAGAACATTCATTACAACTTATTAGGCATGAAAAGCCTTTATTACATAAAAAAGAAATTGAAATGATGTTTTTTACTAGAGAAGGTACATAAACACAATCTTCTAAGTCTAAAACTAAACCATTCGGTAAAACTAATGAACAAGTCCTCACGCATAATGCAGCCAGTTTTGCTTCATTACCCATGCGTAAGTCAACCTCCCCATGACGGAGTCTCCTACTGTTTCTCAGGCCCTGCACATTGTTACACAAGTGAGTCCCACAATCGGTGTCAAGCACCCAAGTAGAAGGTTCAAAGTTTTGAGAATATAGTTCAATCATATACAACATACCTGAAGCATTGGGCTTCTTGGCCTCTTGGGCTTCCCTAGCTTCCTTGGCTTTCAAGGATATGCAGTCTTTCTTCCAATGACCCTTCTTTCCACAAAAGAAACATTTCCCCTTTCCATTTTTCTTCTCCACCTTACCATTGGGCTTTAGGTGATCTGGAGCCTTGGCCTTGCCCTTATTTTTCTTTGGGCCTCGTGGCTTCAGGTCCGTACCCGTAAGCATGACGGAGGTTTTAAGCTCCGATTTCAAGTCATTATCTGCTTGCTTTATCAAATTGTGCAATTCTGCTAAATTAGCTTTTTTATCAGACAGATGAAACTGCATAATAAAGTTAGTGAATTCTTTTGGTAAGGACTGAAGAATCAGATCGTGACCTATCTCATGATCCATGATGAACCCGAGGTTGGTTAATTTTCAATGTGGCCAATCATCTTAAGCACATGTCCACTAACAGATCATTCTTTATACCTTGTTTGGAATAAGGCACATGACACTTGGAATCTCACGGTATGAACGGAAGTTGCATACAACTCCTTCAAGTGAAAGATGATGGTTTGAGCATCCATATCTTCGTGAGCTTTCTGAAGTTCGTCCGACATAGAGCCAAGCATTATGCAAACTGCTTACTCATCATCATCGACGTGTTTCTTCCAAGCATCAAATGTATCTTGGTCAGCATCTTCTGCGGGTTCAGGAGGAAATGGTCTTTCAAGAACATAGAAAATCTTTTCTTGTCGTAAGACAATTTTAAGGTTTCTAAACCAGTCATTGTAGTTGTCCCCTTTGAGCTTATGCTCATCAATGATGGAACGAAGTGATACTCTGTTTGCCATTTGAATGTTTGTGAAATATTTTAACCCACATGTTAAGAGAAAATGTTAAAATTAGGAATATGTTTTCATTAATGTTTCATAATAACATTGGCTTTTAATATTATGAAGTTGCTCCCACACAATTATTTTTAAAATTTTAAGCAAATCGCATCAACCCCAATATGATGGATTTCTTGTGGGCAAGGATTCCATTATCATCATTTCATAACTCCGACTAGGGCCGGTCATTATAAAATACGATAATTAGGTAGGTTCCCAACCAATTTATGATATAAATCACAATTCTTTGATCATTGGGTTGGGCAATCAAACATGCCATAGCTTATGCTAGTCCTTGTGGACACCCAATCTTTGCCACTAAGTTATAAGACCACGCCTAAGGGTCGCTGCGTCTTATGACACAGAAAAGTCAAACCATTATCAATAGTACGATTTATGGAGAAATTGGTATTGGTCAGTCTGGTAAAGTCTAGTCCTGCCAATACGGTTTAAGCCCTTTGGGTCTATACTTTACAATGAGAGGCAAATTTTAGACTTAAATTATTATTGAGGATTTTAGCAAGTTTAAGTGAATAACTGTCAAATGGATTCCTCCATTGAAAATTCCCCAGAGGGAGGGTGGAGCGAACTCTCTTAAATACCCTTACCTCTTAGGCTCTTATTGCCTTGGTGACAGGAATAAACAATAGATCCTCCAAATTAGTCAAACACTTTAAATATGCTTTAAGGTAAGCTTTGAGTAAATGATTATCTAGATGTCTTCACAGCTTTTCCTTTTGGCTATAAAAAGGTAGTGAGTGAAGGAAGACACCAAATCATTATCTAACTCTAGTAATACATTTGGTTAAATTAACTTTAGTTTGGAAAGTTTTATTAACCCATTGGTCCCAACCCACTTGTATCTTTTATAATGTCTTTTATTATAAACAAGTGATTTATATTTATTAGCCTTAAATGTAATAAATCTCTAAGTTCATCACGGAATAATTAATTAGCTAAGGGATAACCAATACACTCTCTATTTCTTAGAAAGTCTCTAGATACTTGTACCCTAAAATAATCATGCCAATTCTAATCATACATAAAATCATCAAGCATATGAGTTTTAATATGTTGGAATTATTTTAGGCATTAAATAACTTTGATTAATATTTAATTATGATATTGCATTTTATTTTATTCAAATAAATTTACTATTCACGTTTTTCTGCAGACGCGTAAACTTTAAATGCAATTTCGCAATTCAAATCTTAACCAAATCATGCAAAATTTGTGCCTAAAATTAAGTTCATGTGTTAGCTTTCCAACGAGCTTTTAAAAACCCAATTTCGAGTTCAAACGAGTGAGAACTAATCAAAACAAAAACGGCGCGCCGATACCACTTTTGGGAAGCGGCCGCGAGTGCGCAGCGGAAAATCAAAAATTATTATGCCGCTTTCCCTTTGCAAGACAAGACCCATGTTTTGATTATTCTACAAGCCTAGGCATGTTACTATATATTCTAAGCATAAAACTCATAAAACATGCAAAGAACATAAACCTAAACATGCTAACTATCATAAGAACTCTAATTAAAATAAAGAAAGAAAAAAACTTACTTGAATCGAAGACTCCTCCAGCGCCTCCTCCTCCAATCTACAAGTTTTTCTCGAACTCAGCAAGCTCTTTCACGTTCCAAAGAGCCACCTAAGTGTGTGGCCTCCATAGATGCACACACCAAAGCCAAAACTCAACGGCAAGACTACGCCTTGAGTGCACATGTATTTTGCCCTTGGTGCTAGCCTAGGCAAATACCTCAAAACTTTTAACTCGAGGTTCCTCTAGTCAATTAGACTTAAAGATCCTCAAAATCAGTGGCTTACTCTTAAACTTTAGAGTTGCTCACTTATATAAACCTAAAATATGAAAGGTTTGTTGTAAAAATTTGTAAAGAATTCTTTGAGTTTATATAGTGCTCCAAAGACACAACAACATTAATTAAAAATCTGATGTGAGATAAAAGCTAATTTAATCTTAGCCATTGGATCTTAATTTAGTGGTTAAATGAGATTATAAAACCCTAATAAGAATTTGGGCTGAATTGGAATTCAAAACAATAACAAAAAAAATTACTATTCACTGAATAGTAATTTTTTTAATTCCAATTCCCAAAGTGCCTCCATCATCATTCACCAATCCCTAAGCCACTATGGAACCTCATAAATGATATGTTCAATAATTAAACACATTGAACCATTTATGAACAATTCCTACAGCAATCATAATTTTGTTATATTTGTACTGTGCATTGTTAACCATTGATTTCGACTTTGTTGTGTGTGACCTTTTGGTTCCCCTCAAGTTGGACATGAAATGAATCGTGATAATTTAATCGAACATAATTATCATCCGATCAGATGGTCGTTCGTTTCATTAATGACCAAGGTTGACATCTAGCAACATGCCAACATGCCAATGCCCCCAAATAAGAAGGAAAGATATATATACCAATTCTGTATATGATTTACATATGTACGGTCCATTGCCTCACTGTATCCACACCTATTGACCTAGGGTACAGAAAGTGTCTACCCATATGGTTAAGGGTATGATGTTGATAGTGTCATGAATCATGTTAACCCAAGAATCTCACATGATTCTTTCTTTCGCTGTGGCCACAGTCGTAAGCACTGATCGCCATATCAACCCGCGAACTGGAATACTACTTTTATAAGAAAATTTATCCGAGAGAGTGGCGATTCTCTGTTGTATCTTTACCAGCGTTATTAAAGGCGCCTATAGAGAGGCACTGGCAATGCGCCTCATATAGCATCAGGCGAGGCGACACCACTCAGGCGCGCGCCTACGCGTCGAGGCGCGCGCCTGAGTGGTCAAGAAAAGGCGCGCCTTAGGCGCATAAAATGACCCGTTTTTTATTTTTTGTAACCCACCCAAGCCCGACCCCAATACCTAAAAAACCCAACCCAAATCACAATTTTTTTGACTCAAATTAAAACCCTAACTGCCGATTTTTTCATTAACAAAACAAAACCCTAAGTCCCTAACTCACTCTCCCTCACACTCTCCTCTCCCCACGCCCCCCTCTCACCCAAGCCCTCTAACAAGTAATCAAAAAAACCCTAACTACTCACGATTTCCCTCTCCCTAAGGGCTAAGACTAAAACTCTAAGAGGTATGTAAGGTTGTTGTTTTATTTTTTATTTTTTATTTTTTTTTTTGATTGCAGCAGCAGCATGCTGCTGCTGTGTATATCACAGCACATCTGCTGTGTATATACACAGCAGCAGCTGCAGGCTGCTGTGAATAGCAGCACAGCAGCAGGCTGCTGTTGTGATATTCACAGCAGTCTGCAGCTGCTGGTCCAAAAAAAAAATTTGTTAATATTTAATATTTTAATCATTGATATTATCATTATGGTCCATGGATTGTTGTATGTTGATATTGATATGAATTTTTATTATGAAATTTAGGGTCTTATAGACTTATACTATTATCCTTATGGATTCAAGTATTGGTTCTAGTAAATCAAGTTCAAGAAAGGATCCTGCATGGAAGTATGCAAGTTTGGTAGACGGAAAATAAAAACGACTTGAAGTGCAATTTTTGTGGGAAAGTTTCAAAATGTGGAGTATATCGAGCGAAACAAGCATCTTGTAGGGGGATTTCGAAATGTAACTGGTTGTACAAAATGTCCTCCTGCTGTTCGTGAAGAAATTAAAGACTTCATGCACAAAAAATTGGTTGCGAGCATTGAGGAGAAAGAAAGAGAATTAATGTATGACATGATGAAGATTTAGGGTATAAGCGATGATGAAGATGAAGATGTTGATCAAAGTGGAAAAAAGTTGTATGGGGGAGTTCAAATAGAAAAAAGGCAAAGCAAAAGGGCCCGCGTCACTTGTTTTTTAAGTTAACAGTTGAGAAAAATCAAAGGATGGAAGATGCGGCAAACATCTATCAATGAGGCATGTAAGAAAGAATTAAGGGGGAGAGCTTGTGAAGATATTGCTAGGTGGATTTATGATTCGGGTGTGCCTTTCAATTGTGTCATCATCCAACTTTTAAGAAGATGATTGATTCTATAGGACAAATGGTCCTGGAATGAAACCTCCAAGTTATCATGAGATAAGGGTGCCTTTGTTGAAAAAGGAAGTTGCCCGTACTCAAGATTTGTTGAAGAGTCATGAAGAGGAATGGATACAGTATGGTTGCTCTATTATGGCGGATGGGTGGACTGATAGGAAGCATAGGACCTTGATTAATTTCTGGTCAATTCTCCAAAAGGATCTGTATTTATTGAATCAGTTGATGCATCAAGTTTTTCCACCACCGGAGAAGCAACGTTTTCATTACTTGATAAAATTGTTGAGCGCATCGGTGAGGCTAATGTTGTTCAAGTTGTCACAGACAACGCAACGTATAATATTGCAGCTGGTTAGTAATTTAATTATTTAATATTGCAATATATAATTTTTTGAAACTTGTTTAGTAATTTAATTGTTTAACACTTTAATATTTTAACAATAGGACGACATTTGGAAGCCAAGCGTCGGAACTTATATTGGACACCTTGTGCTGCCCATTGCATAGATTTGATGCTTGAAGACATTGGGAAAATGTCCATAGTTCATTCAACAGTCAAAAAGGCGATTTTTTCCAATGGATACATTTATAGTAGACCACGTGTGTTGAATATGATGAGGAATTTTACTGGAAGAAGGGAGTTACTTAGGCCTGCAAAGACAAGATTTGCAACGGCTTATCTCACTCTTCAACGCATCCATAAACAAAAGAAAAACTTGAGAAATATGTTCACATCAGAGGAGTGGGCAACATGCAAGTGGGCAAAAGAATCGACTGGTAAGCAAGCAGCAAGTATTGTTCTTATGCCTAGTTTTTGGAGTAATATTGTCCATATCCTAAAGATGTTTGGTCCTCTTGTCGGAGTGCTTCGACTGGTTGATGGCGAGAAGAAGCCACCAATGGGATATATATATGAAGCAATCGATAGAGCTAAAGAGTGTATCGCCAAATCCTTTAATGAAAGGGAGGAGAAATATAAGGATGTCTTTGAGATCATCGACAGAAGGTGGGAATGTCAACTTCATCACCCATTACATGCAGCTGGGTATTATTTGAATCCCGAGTACTTTTATTCAAACCCAGATATTGGGAAAGATCAAGAGATAATGACAGGATTATATAAGTTTTTGCAAAAGTTGGTTCCCAATCTTGAAGAGCAAGATAAGATCACTGATCAATTGACAATATACCGTACAGCTCAAGGCGTTTTTTGGGATGACTTAGCTGCTAGACATAGATCTACAAAGTCACCAGGTAACATTTTAGTAAATTTTCATTCTTTAGAAACTTTTCCTACTAAATTATAATTTTCAATTTATGGCTCCAATTTGTAATTGACAGCTGAATGGTGGGCTGCATATGGATCTTCCTTCCACTCCAGAATTGCAAACTTTTGCTATTAAAATTTTAAGTCTAACTTGTAGTGCATCTGGATGTGAACGCAATTGGAGTGTTTTTGAGCATGTAGTAATTACTAGTTATTTTATATTTTAAACTTACTACTAAATTCCTCAAATAAAATACTAACATGTATAATTATATAATGATATATTAATATTTTGCAGATTCATAGTAAAAAAGGAATAGGTTGGATCAAAAAAAGCTAAATGATCTGGTTTTTGTTAAGTACAATAGAGCATTGATGCTTCGACGCCAATATCGTGATAGCATTGATCCAATTTCCTTGAAGAATATTGATGATAGTAATGAGTGGTTGTTGGGTAGAATGGATGAGGAGAGAATGAGGAAGAGGAGCTTGTCTTTGAAGATGATGATTTAACTTGGGGTACAGTTTTTAGAGCTTCTGGAGCAGGAGATGCTCTATATAGGACTCGAACTACTACTTTTTCTAATAGAGCCACCATATCTTCGAAGGGAAAATGGAAAGAACAGGAACCGGTCTCAACTTCTAGGCCAAAAACAAAATCCACCAACCGTCTTGTTCTCATTGATGAAGAAATTTCAAGAAGAAACTGAGGAAGAAGATATTTGGGAAAGAAGATATAGTGATGGAGCGTCAAGTGAAGAGGAGTTAGAAGACAGTTTCGAATTTGATGATGATGACATGTAGTTGGATTGAAATATTGGAACTTGATTTTTTTGATAAATTTTGTTTTTGGATATGAAATTCAGTTGCTATACGTTGGCGTTGCTTGGTTTTATTTTTTTTGATGAACTCTTTGTTTGGATATGTAACTCTTATGCTATTGGATATGAACTTTTGTTTTAGATGTGATTATATGAAGATTAGAATCTTGCTTTTGGTTTTGGATATGAACTTGTAATTTATAAATGAAATTTAGGATAAGAACTATAAAAAAAATAATAGTTAAATATCATTTATGGCTAATTGATAGTGTGAAACAATCTTATATATTGTTTTTCTATATATTTTTTTACATATTTTGTTACATTTTGCGCCTCACATTCCTCAGGCACGCGCCTAGGCTCCAGGACCTTTTGCGCCTCGGTGCGCCTTGCGCCTTAAATAACACTGATCTTTACAAACTTCATGTGTTTCAACAAATGACCCAATCATACCCTTATGACCGGATCTTTTGAACCGGGGAAGAAGAATGTCAAAGTTATTTGATCCACACATAAGATTGTAAAGACCTCAAGTCAAAGGACTAGTCATATAATCGATACATGAAAGTTCTCACAGACACATGGGATAAACACTCCATATAAAAACTTTCGGCGGTCAGTTCGATGGACACGAGCAACTCATGCATCCATGTGATACACAAGCTGTCGGATCTCCGCTAGTAGCCTATGAGATCGGCTATCCCACTTAATGGCGGATCATATCATCATGCTAGTCTCTCTCCGCTTTATGAACGCCCAGATTATTCACAAAACTATGACTGGGAACATTTAAGAGTAATGATTCTCATAAGGGGTGGAAGCCATCATCTTATTACTCCAAGGGCTTCATTACAGTGTTGATGATTCATATAAGTTATGTAAGACACGTATAATAAAGATTGCCATTTTATTAATTAATGAAAATATTACAAATACATGTACATATAGCCCATCCATAAGTTGGGTATAAGGCATATCCCTAACAGTCTCCTCGTCAATTTGTGCCAAGTTGACAAATATATGTTTGTGGTAGCCTTAATTTATTTTTCTTTTCAGTAAAAAACAAGAGAATCAGGAGCAATGCGATTTCCATTCCTATCATGCTGATGACTAAATTATATTGACTGACTGATTTTTCTTAGTTACAAATTTGAGGGTTCACTTGTCAGTTGGAATATTTTCCCCTTCCTGGTAAATGAATGGTTTAATTCAATTTTATTTATTTATTTTTACAGATGACAGCTGATTTTCTTTTTGGCGGCCACAGGACCGGGAAGTACTAATAACAGTGTTCTAAAATGCGCTAGGCGCTAGTCGGGCGGCGACCTAGCGCCTAGGCGGGGCCTAGGCAATTAGTCGACAAACAGTTAAAAATCTAATATTTTCCAACATCATAATTCATAAATAATCTAAATCATATAAATTCAATCAAAATGTAATAAAACACAAAACCATTAATCAAACTCATTCAACCATATAATGATATAAAATATCATTTAACTAAGTTCATGTTCATTATCCCTTAACAAAGTAAAACTACACTAAATATCTAATTCTTCTTCATCTAATTCAAACTCACCATCCTTAGGTTCTTCATCAGAATCAAATTTCTCTTCATCAAGTTCTATGTATTCAGCATTTCTAGCGCTTTTTCGAGGTTGTAATATTTCATCGGCCCCAGATGCTTCTCCAACCATCCTCCAAGTAAGCACCGAACCGGGCTCTACTTCTTCATCATCACCAGAGTCACCACCCTCAACAATTCATCCTTGTGCATTAGTAGCATCTTTTGCTTGTAATACATCCAATTTCAAATTCTTCTCCATTTTGTGCTTGTTCTTCAACTTGGCATTAAAGGAAACAAAGACAAGATTGTTTAATCGATTCACATCTAGTCTATTCCTTTTCTTCGTGTGAATCTACGTAAATAATTTAAATAAATCAATTAATATTAATAATTACAAAATAAAATAATCAAATATTTAGCTATTGTTAAATATTTACCCCTTCAAAAGTGCTCCAATTTCGTTCGCACCTGGATGAACTAGTGGTTAATGAAAATATCATTTTTTCCATTTTTAGCAAGTTAGGTGTATGATGTCCATATGTACGCCACCATAAAACTACAAATTCACATAAATAGTTTGAATGAAATATAATAAATTTTACCAATTTTGTAAAATAATTCAAATGAATACTATGTTTTTACCTGGATTAAAAACATCAATCGATACCCGACAAACTTTTCCCGCCACTTCTCTACCAAAAGCTTCATCTTTTGTCTTATACGAAGCCAACTCCTCATTTATCACCTTACTTTGCATGTCAATGTCATTGGGGAAGAAAGCCTCCACAATCGTAAATACCTCATCCATTACATTCACGTCGTACTCAATACTTGTATCCTTATAGTAGTAGTAAGGATTTAATAGATAAGCAACACAATGCAATGGAGTATCAAGCCGCCCTTCAATTTTACTATCAATAATCTCCAAGATTGGCCGATAATTACTCTCAATATTGTTCAATGCATCATTTATCTCTTCTTTTGCATTCTTTAGCTCTCCATAAACAAACCTCATGGATGGCTTTCTATCCCCATCAACTAATCGAAGCACCTTCACCAAAGGTGCAAATACCTTCAAACATTGGGTCACCCCATTCCAAAAAGAGACATTCATCACTGTGGCAAATGTAGCTTTCCCTTTAGCTTGCTTCGACCATATGCATTTATCCCATTCCATGCTAGCAAACATGGTTCGTAAACTTTCTTTTTTCTCGATCAAACTTTGTAAGGTTAAGAAAGCTGAGGCAAACCTAGTTACTCCCGGTCTGACTATGTTCATCTGTTTTGTAAACGATCTCATCATGGCCAAAGTCTTGTGATGGGCATACACGAAAATGGTAAAAGCCTTGGCATTATCAATGATTTTCTTGTACTCGGTAATTTCTCAATACTTTCAAGCATGAGGTTTATGGTGTGAGTAGCACATGAACTCCAAAAAATATTTGGCATCTTCGCCTTCAACAACTTTGCCGCGGTCATATTGTTTGAGGCATTGTCTGTTACAACTTGAACCACATTTTCCGCCCTCACTTGTTCAATGCCCGTCATAACATACTCATAAATGTGCTCAGCAGTATGTGCCACATTGGAACTTTCCTTAGAAGAAAGGAAAGTGGTACCTATTGTGCAATTAACACACAATAGTTTAATTTATTAACAACTTAAACTTTAAGTAACTAACTAATAATCTAATATCAATATGTAATTTTTAGGACAGAGAAATAAAATCAAAACAAAAACAGAGGAAAAAAGAAATAAAAAAAATGAGACTTACCAAATCAAAGCCAGAAACGAAAGTCGAAGTAGCAGAAACGAAATGAAGCAGAAGCAGAAGCAGAAACGAAACAAAATGACGATTGACGAAATGAAGAACGAAGAAATGAAGCAGAACTGCAGAAGTAGAAACGAAGAAATGAAGAACGGAAGCAGAAGCAGAAACTCATCACTGTTTTTTGTTTTTTTTATAACCCTAATCCCCAAAACGACGACGTTTTGGGGGAATCAATAATCCCTCAAAACGACGATGTTTTTGGTGTGCCCCCAAAACGTCGTCGTTTTGGGGGATTAGGGTGAAAAAAAATAGGCTTCGATTCTCGGCGCCTGTGCGGTCGATCCGCCGACCACTTCTCGCGCCTACCTCCAGCGATTCAGTCTTATTCGCCGCGGCTGGGCCGCGACGAGCGAAAACACGCCGCCTAGGCGGCGCGTTTTAGAACACTGACTAATAATGGATGCTTTTCTTCATGTTCCTGCAAACGAAGAGCAACAGGAGACTTTATGAGTTTGCCTCTTTGATATGATCCAAAAAAGGCCAAAAAGATCAGAGAAGCAATGGTGGAACTAGCTCAGAGTTTCGTGGCCGAATGCAACAGACAACTCAATGGCACATTGGCGTCACTTGAGGGTTTCAATAGTGAACCCAAAGCTATTCCACATGGCACAAATTATATTAGAATGTGTGTCCCACTTTATTGTCATTTTTGGCATTCTTAAAAAGAGTCATCTTTTGTTGACATATTATGCATTCTTTGAAAGAATAGTCACTTTTGTTGAATTTTTGGCAAAGTTGTTGATGTTTGATATTTTTTCCTGTATTGACTTTCTTGATAAAGTTTTTGATGATGTTTTTGTTACTTTAGTCACCTTTGTTGACTTTTATAGAAAGTTGTCTAAATTAGTAAATGACTATTAAAGACATAGCCTTTAAGTAGTCATTGGTTAATGTTATGATATTTTAGTCTTTTCACCCCTAAAAGGTATTTTGATAATTTCAGTAATTATGGTTAATTTTGTCTTGTAATATATATTGTAAACTTCATCTCTTAGCCTCATAAAATTTCATTTGATTCCAAGCTAAATCAATAGTGGTCCATAAAACTATCGAAAAGTTCATTGGATATTATATCACTCTTGGATCCTTTCTCACCTTTGGCTTGCACTGATTGTAGAATCTGAGAAGAAATGAGAACATACATACTTGAAAATAAATAAGAAGTTGGGTACAATATGTTTTTCAGTTTTAAAACCTGCTTCCTCTGTTTTGATATTGATATGAACTAAATTGGAGAAATCTCCATATCTTATGTCCCCATCAGAACATAAATTTTGTAAAAGTTCTGTAAAATAAAATAAGATCAGTTTGCCCTTAGAGGATTGACTGAATGATATTCAAACAGTTTTCTTTAGTTAGTCACCGAATTCGAATCCTAAGGAGAGGGGGATAAAAAATTGCTCATCTATAAGAATTTTTATTCCTGCAGTTTTAGAAATATTTCTCTATTTTTATAAGTTTTTTTTCCCTGTAATCAATTTCTCTCTGTCTATAAGACTTTTTTTTCTAGTATTTATCTTGTTAATTTTTCTTTCCAAAGCTTTAAGGGGGAAAAATTACAGCTTTCATGGTCCTTAAAAATTTCTTGATTTTCATTTTGGAATATGAGTTTTGTTCCAGTCAATTTGTGATAAGCCTATACAGAAATCAAATTTGACAAGTTGAGAAATAAATGTAATTGAAAGAATTGATGTAAAATTTAGAAATTGAAAACAAAAATGTTAATCAAGTAATTTTTTTCAAAAGTTATTTGTCAATAAAAATTTAATTGAAAAAATATAAGGTTTAGAGGGAAAATTGATGTGTTCAAATAGCTTCACCTACTTAGCAAACGAGTTTAATAAGTAGTTTGTTATGTTGAAATAAATGGAAAAATGATATTCAATCATCTTGTAAATTAACATAATGATATTTTAGTTTTTATATTTTTAGAAATATAAGTTTTAGTCCCTATATTTTTAGAAATACAATAAAACCCCCTCATAGTCATAATTTGTGGACCAAACTAATTTATTATTATGAGGAGGTTATAACTTAATAGAAGTGTAACTTAATTAGCTTTACTGCAAGTAATAAAGGGAGTAAGGAATGCACTACATTTAGGTAAGGCCCCAAAGAGCTTGGTCTAGTAGTTTTCAAGTAACTCTATTTAATTTGTCATATGAGTTTGAATCTTGAAGGAAAAATTAAAAGTAAGCTTTGTCCACCCCTTATCTTTAAAAAAATATATAAAGGTAAAGTATGCATTATATTTATAATTAATTAATGGAGTATGTCAAATCTAGTATATAAACATTAATATAAAAAATTTCATGCCAAGTCGCTCTAAACATACTTGAGAAACTTTAAATACTATTTTGAATAAATTATGCCTTAAGTGGATTTTAATTTCATTAATAAATAATTTATTTATTTTACTTAAATTCCTACTTTATTGGAGTATAAAATCTGAAGATGATGAACCATTGTTGAATCTTGATAACAAAGATGAATATATGAAGACCAATGAAAGATAAAAGTGATATTAATAACATTATTAAACAAAATTATGATAAAAAAAGTCAAACATTCATATCATTTGATGAACATTTTGATAATATTAAAAATATGTATACAAACTATATAAACTCGACCATATAAATTGATGTTCCTATAATATCTTATCTAATGGATGACTATTACTCTTAATCAAAACATCTTCCAACAAAGCCATGAAAAGTGAAATAATGTGGAATTAGCATCATACGTTGGAACAATTGTATAATCGGTGACAACAATTCATTTTTGTGACAAAAAATATTTCACAAGTAATTAATATAGAAAATAGCTAAAGATTTTCTAATGTATGAATTGGAATTCACAAAAATATAAGCATGAGTTACTATCCAAAAATACTAGGAAGAAGTAAACACTCATCACGCAAAAAATTCATGCCACGTCCCAATTTCTCAGGATGTGATCGGTAAGAGACAGCGTTGTCATCTTCCTGAGCCTCATGATTTACACATGCATTACATGACTACTCATGACTTATACATGCTTAGTATAATGTAGACTATACCCTAGCTTATACTTGCCATATACATACATATAAATTGCCCAAAACATACTTGATTTTAACATGAATTTACTATAATATATATGTCTACTATACATGGATTATGTGAGTTACCTACTACGTCCTTAACTTAACCGAAACTAAAGTATACTTGATTTAGCTTGACTATCATACTTACTTACATAATCACATTCGACAGATGCATGATATAATCTAAACTACACCACTATTCATACATGTCTGATCTCGTAACTTACTATAAATATGCATGATTGAAACATAACAACACATTATTTAACTTGGTATATACAACAAGCTGAACATATCGTAAATTACATATTTTGTTAATATATGGATGTATGGTCTGAAGTGAAGCAACAATGTGCATGGTCCTTTGACAATATATTTGAGTGAAGTGGGGTTTACCGTTATGCCTATGATGTCGACAATCATGATATTATTGGGCTCGCAATCGGTAGAGAGTATGAATAGCCCACGAGGGACTAACCGGAGAATAAAGGATTCTCCACCTAGTGTAAGACACTAAGAATGGTTTAAGGCCGCATTATACCCCTCACAAGGCCTGACCTGAAACTCGTTTGAGTTCGGAACAGTCTCTTACTGAAGTCAGTATAATATCCATGTTCAAAAAATGATCCATATGTTTATAATGCAAGAAGCACACAAAACGATTTATAAATGATTTATATTTCTGGCAATGGGCAAACATCTATAAAAGCAATAAGGAAACAGAAATAATAATGAGCAAATCGAATTCGACCGGATATAGATCAGATCTGGCCGGATTTATATTTTCTCTCTATGTCCGGCCGGACTTGCATGAAATTTGGCCTGACTTACTGCGTAAACCAAGAGGATCGAAAACACATAATTATATCAAGATAATAGCCATTACAACATCAGAAACGGTTAGATCAAAAGTAAAACAGTAGCAGCAGTAAATAAACAAATAATTATAAAGAAAATATAAACATGATGATAAATATATATATGTAAGATCATGCACATTTGTCTTCTTGTGATACGTGGAGTTGTATCCCGAGTGTATACCATATTACCGTCCATTCAAAATCGCAAATGGAATTTATGTCCAGGTTTTCATCCTATATATTACAGGAAAACAGGGGCCGAATGTAGCCAGTTGTACAACCATATTTTCTTTATGATAGTTACATATCCGGTCAGACATCATACATCATCAATCAAACAGTGAATTAAGATGTGGAGTTTAAGGTTTAAGGGGCCCTCAGGTCTTACCTCAAATGTTACTCTGCTCCGAGAACACTTCTGAATATTAGGTCAGTTGTCTGATCTCTTGCTGGAGAGAACTGTGTTTGTGGGTTTGGTCAGATTTTGTGGTTATCCTTCATGTTGGTTTATTTTGTATTGGTACTGCTTGATTTGTCTCCTACATTTTCTTCTTCGTTTTCGTTCTGTTTTTTCTCTTCCCCATTTCTTGTGAAAGACCAAGCTCTCTTTTATAATGTCAGGGTTGCAATTATTAAGGAAAAGATCTCTCTTGGTAAGGAAAACGGTAGTTAAGGAAAAAAATAGTTATGGAAAGTGATTAAGAAGGAAAGAACCGTTTTATGGAAATCTGTTAAGAAGGAAAGATGAGATCGAATCCTACTGCTAATTTGGAAAACCGACGTGTATCTGGCCGGATATTATGGTTAATTTTACATCCGGTCAGAGAAAGGTGATTTCCGGCCTGGATTTCAGCTGTTCTCTTGAATCTTCTGGGGTTTATTTCCCCTCCAGCATTAACTTTGACAACTTTCCAAAATCTTTCAAGTGTGTTCCTAAATAACACTCATAATCGGGCTATGTAAAAATACAATGGTTACAGTCGTCCCTATTTTGGTAGGCTTATGCAGTGTGTGATAATGACAAGTCTATCAAAGTCATGCATGCATTTTTACTTACCTGGCCTGTCTAGCATAGTTGGACTGACCTTGCTCTGTATTGGTGCTTCTTGATAGATGTTGGTTAATGGTTTGATGTTGATGGATCCTCAGGTCCCTTGCTGCTTCGATTAGTCTGAAAATGAAGATGGGCTATCGGGCCCCGATGTTTTGATCAATTTAGATGAAAATGGGCACTCGTGCCCCCGATGCTTCGATCGATTCAGATGAAAATGAGAACTCGAGCCCCCGAGGATTTGATCGGTTGAGATGAAAATGGGCACTCGCGCCCCGATGTTTCGATCGATTGAGATGAAAATAGGCACTCGAGCCCCCGATATTTTGATCGGTTAAGATGAAAATGGGCACTTGGGCCCCGATGCTTCGATCGATTGAGATGAAAGTTGATTCAATCGGTTGAGATGAAAATGAGCACTCGGGCCCACGATGCTTCGATCAGTTAGTTGAAAATTGGCACTTGTGTCTCTGATACTTCGATTGGTAGAGATGAAAATTAATACTCGGGCCCCTGATGCTTGGATCGGTTGAGGTGCCTCGACCTCTACTAAGAGTTGATTGGGCACTCAGGCCCTCGATGCTTTGATCAGTTAAGATGAAAATGGGCACTCGGGCCCCCGATTATTCTATCGGTTGAGGTGCTTCAACCTCTACTAAGAGTTGATTTGGCACTCGGGCCTCTGATGCTTTGATCGGTTGAGGTGCTTCGACCTCTGCTGAGTTTCTTTTCAATGTATGATGATTCGATCATGCTCTTGTGGAACTCATTATTTTCAAAGTTTTGTCTGACCGAATATTGGTGTATGTCCGGCCGGATGTCCTCAATCCATGCCCGGCTGGACATCCATCGAGTATATAAAAAGTCAGGTTTCTCTCCTCATTTGTCACCGAGTTAAAAAAACCTATGTAATAGACCTAAAAACTTCATTTTCCAAAAATCTATCTCCGACATCTTTCCCCTTGATATTCTCTGAAAAATATCGTTTCCAAGACTCCTGCTCTCGATCGCGTACCGGAAGACCCTCATTTGCTATTCATTTCTGTTGGGTTATATGCGACGAAAGCGTGATTCAAGCGAAATCGTAATTTAAAATTTTTAAACTTACCGAATAAATTAATAAATATATTCTATATGAATAATTCATTCGTATTTCACCTAAACATATTATTCGAAATGAAATAATGATATAATTAATTTTGAAATCACAGCGAAACCTTTACGAAAATATTTATACATAAAATAGTATAAAATGTATTTTTCGGCGGAACCAACCAACCAAAACCATACGGAACTGCCTGAGTTAGCCCCAATAGTATCCGGTCAGTCCATGGGCTGCCCAAACAGTGAAGAATTCACTGTTTTGACAGTCTTTATCCAATAAGCCCGAATTTCACATGGTAATACTGTTTTTCACTATTCTCGCGTATTTTCACTCCGAAACGATTTCCGGCAATTATTCTAATGCCCAATACACATCCGATACATTTAAACATCATATTTTTCATCACAAAATTTCTAGATTTTTCAGATCTGATTTGGATATAAAAATAATCATTTTTATGCTTTAAATCTAATTTTCTCAACATTGATCAAATTAATTAAAACACCAATCAAAGCCACCACAAATGAATCACTCAAGAATAATTTTAGGTATTATAAGAGTGGTCATAACACTCTAGAATGACAACAAGTTATCTAATAACCAAACTGAACTAATATTAAATTAATATTATTCAATATAAGCTCGCATATGCATCTAGCCACCAAATCTATCAATCAATCAAAAGGCCCTAAATCTTTAAGTGTAAAGAATCTCTACAATTTTTACAAGAGTCTAACAACAAAAATTCAAGCAAGAAAAACAAAAAATAATTTTTTAAATTAAAGATAATAAAATATTACATTTAATCTTCCAAATGCTTCTTTAACTTTTTTCTTGTTGGAATTCTTCTACTATAAAATGCTTAGAGAATTTTTTTTATGACATTAGGAGGCTAGGTTTTTTTCTAACCTAACAAATGAAATAAATTTCACTTTAAATACCCAAGCTTTGGTGTGAATTAGGGAAGGGGGAAAATGGTCATTTTAATTTATTTAATCTTATTAAATAATTAAAGCTTTAATGTTGACAAATCCAATTTGTACACTCCAAGCTTAAATGTCATGCCATTTGTTACAAAAATAATTAAACATATGTAATAACAATTATTAAAAATGAATATTATTTAATCTAATTAAACATAAAGCTAAATCAAATTGAATATTTCAACTTTAAAGTTTAATATCATTTGTAACCAATAAGAATTTACCATATTACATCACAATTATGACATATATATATTATTTAATTATTTAAATATTTAATATTTAAATATATAAAAAAATAATTAATAGCATTATTAATATATATGTATTTTTTATGTACACTAATTGACAAAATACATATATTAATGACATGTGTCAAAATCTCATTTGACAATTAATTAATGTGTATCTAATCAAATTTTAATACAAATACACATTAATTATTAATTGACCAAAATACCCCTAAGCATATGTAATTTCGTTTAACGATTAAACGATTCGAATGAACTTATTTAATCCGAATAAATATTATGAATAATTTGTATTAGTCATAACGCTTTGTTCAAGTGCTCAACGAGTACACTTCATATTATGGGACTCTCTGAGTTTAGGTTTATCTATCATGAAATCTAATTTCGTGTCTATAATTCACCCACTCGTAAATTATAACGACCACAGATAATCTCGCTAAACTATGCATATCGAGGTCATTGCATATGTATAATCCATCTGTCACAGGCTATCCATATTATGCCGGGGGTATAAATAGGAACGTAAATCCTAAGATATAATATAGTTGACTTATAAATTTACAAACTCTAAATAACACTCGGAACTCGCTTCCGCAGTGTACCACGACCATGGATTTACTAGATCGTAAAGAAGTGCAGGATATATATGCTTTGTACACATCACTGACGGATTCTATCTGATACTCACAGTATATCATGAGCTTAAGTCCACACCCAACAAATAGGCGGATGTCTTATCTAAATAGATCAGTGACGTGACTGCCATCAAAATATGGAGGATAAATTATATATCCTCATTGGTATCTCAAGTCGAATGACCAATATGCTACTCAATTCGAGAAGATTCTTATTGACGTTGGTGTACCATCTATTAAGAAATCTTCTGTGAGCCATTCAATGTTTATCAAATAAACACCTACATGTCTATAAAAGTCTCCTGAGACTCATGGTTCATTGGGATAAACCATCAGACCAAGTCTCGATATACGACATGTACTGGCCTTAGCGGATTTTACTAACCGATTCGTGTTAGTAAATCTTGACCATGAACTTTATTTGAAAATATACCACTTATAGTGACATTTCCCAATGTCAATTACAAACTACGTTGTAACTGCGCACTACGTTGTAAATCATGGGGTCTTTGTCTAATATATACATATCACTAAATCGGATTTATTCAATCCAATTGATATTAGATCAAATACGTATATAAAAGATAAGAGGTGTGACCATAAATATGTAATATTATAGAAAAATATATTGTTCTTACTTATGAATCAGACATAAATATGATCCAGATTGGCGCTTTGAGCACCAACCCTAATAATTTCGACATCCGGTTGCCAAAAATAATTTGGTCTCGAATACGGGGACCTCATCCCCATTCTTCGAACCCTAAGTGACCACATATGATCCTTCATTGACCCGGTGCGTTTCATTTCATTTTTCTTTGATTTGCACATGTTTGGGTTTTCTGTTTCGATTTAAATCTAGAGGACCTTTTGTAATGTATGGCCCTAATTTGTTAATGTCCGGCCATCATTATTTATATATCTGGCCAGATGTTTCAGGGCATAAGGATTATCCGGCCATCTCCCCACATATCGTAGCTATTATTTTCACTGTCATTGGATGTTTTATTGACCTTGATTCTTCTTTTACAGCTCTATGTGTCGGATCTAAAGGCTAGCGGCAGCCCCGCCATTGTCCAGAGATGGTATAATAATCTCTTTCCGGCTGCACAATATCAGATCGCCATGATAGGGTTTGAACCCTTTATCCTATACATCCCCGCTCGAGATATGAAATATAATAAGAAAGGGTCGCAAGCTCTGATGGAGATGTGGATGGACAATACTCATACATTCCTTCTTCTAGTCGGTGAGATGACCATGACCCCTGGGGATTTTACCTATTTTATTAGCATTCTCTACGAGAGTTGCCTACTCGAGTTTGACTGCAGCCTGTATACTCCTGTTTTCTGGGCCAGTTATATTCAGATCATGTTGGGGGTCATCCCCAAAGTTTGTTCCGGAGTAATTATATATAGGGAACTATAGACTTACTGGCATGGACGGTCTCCTACTCGGGACATCGAGATAGACCAACCGATGTAGTCATTTCTTCTATATATGTTCAACTGCCCTTTCTTTTCCGACTCGGCCAACAAAGTGGACATGTACCTTCTCCCTCCACTCCGCGACCTGGATACTGTGTAGGAATGGGTTTGGGGTTCTCCTGCCTTGGCAGCCATTTACTAAGGATTAGATCGATGTTGCTACGGTGGCTTATACGTATAGGGCTACGACTTTTTGATAGAGGTATGTACTACTACTTTTACTTTATTTTATCTTTTCATTGGTTGAACATTGACCTTGGTTCTCCTTTTGTTGTCACGGGCGTAGGCATATGAATTCATCGTGTTGGCCCGTCCTTTCCCTATCTCCATTGAATAAATCAGGTTTCCTGGCTTGTCTCAGTAGGGTGAGTCCACTGTGGGATCGTCTGAGTCTCACGACATGGCAGTGCATTAGGCTCGTTTGAATGAGCTTAGCAGGGATATGGTAAGTTTTCTTCCATTTTGCCTATTTGATCCCGCTCTTTCCATCTTTCCGGCTAACTCGTTCCTTGCTTCTTTTCATCTTGATATAGCCTGGTTGGGGACCGCTATTGATGACCTTCCAGAGTCCACACACTCCTCTTTTCGAAAGAGCGGGCTTTGTCTGCTTCTTCTGGGTACCAACTAGTTGTTCTGGTTCTTAAGTGAAAGGATTCAGGCTTCAGTTAGAGGAGGAACACATATCGATTTCTCTACACGGCCATCAAACTAGTGATTTCCTTACTGAGGGCAACTACTGGTGATGTGCCCGCGTTGCTCTCAACGGATTGTTACCACTTTTCGAGTCTCAATGGGCTACATAAGTATGGACCACTGCTTTTCTGTATTCTCCACTTTTTAGACTTGACGCTCCTTATTGACATAGTTCATGTTGCAGGTCCGTGGATGAGGTCGTGGAGTGCACCGTGCTCACATGTCTTTTGATGGTGACGAAGATAAGTGTGATCTACTTGTGGACCTAGCACCATCTCGGTGGGTTCGACCCAGAGCTTCTTCTTTTTGGCAGGGTCCATTTTCTACCTCTACATCTACTTCGGCACCAGCTGCCTCTCCCGGTGTTATCCTCGACTTGTTGGGTCTCTGGCCAGACCTGACTTATATGGATCGCAGTGACACTGGAACGATCGAGGTTCGATCCCTTTCTCTGGTCGAGTTGCAGTTTTTGTCGCTTTCCCTCGAAGATGCCACCTATGTAAATTTTCCTGACTGCTCATTTTCTATTTTCTTTATCTTGTCATGAATAATGATCAAACTGTGATGTAGGTTCCTACCGACTTCGCGAATCACTGTTATCGCTTGGCGCATGTGGCGAAGGTAGAGCTCACTCAACAAAACTTATCCCATCAAGTAACTGTAAAGAAACATTAGCATGTTTGAATGTATGCATGATTTCCTAACTTCTTTTTATGTTTCCTATGTATCGTCGTATTGAGAAGCTAGAGGGTCAGGATAGGGAGCAACAACAGTGGTATGACATGTTGAGCCATCGTTTTTCCCGCATGCAGACCGCATCTAGCAATGAGAGGTTCGTATGAATGAATTGTATTCCTAGGGTACACCACGAGATCCTGAGCCTGAGAATGATGATGATGAGGCGTTCGAGGAGGAATGATCTGATGAGGTGAATCTTCAAAGTAATATAGTTGTTTTTCATTTTTTGCTTCATTGTATTGAAACCTTTGTTGTAAAAAATCATTTGGTTGGTTCAGTATATAATGAAAATATTATTTTATTTATTTCTAAATTCATTTTTCCAATTTATGACATGAAATCAACACCTTATAAGTCTTCGGCATACATCCAACTGTATATAGGCATCTCCGATCGGATTTTATAGGATATCTAGCCGGATATGGAGTGAAAGTATGGTCAGACATCTCACGATGTCTCATGGTAGTAGGGTTCCTTCTGAGGTCAAGAATCCAGTTCTTATGTAGACTAACTCTTCTCTGTCTTGATGACCAAAAACCCATCTTCTTCTTTTTCTTTCACTTTCGAGGCTTCATTCTTTCCCTAGCGTTACCGCTCAGATTGTCTGGCTATTGATAATATGTGGAAATTTGAAAATTATCCGACCAGACCTTTAAATATCTAGCCTTTTCCTAACACATAATATTCATCCCCATGACTCGCACCTTTCAAGACCCCGTCGTATCCTTGATCCGTAGGGTTCTTGACTGGTCGCCCCCATATTTGGCTTCGCTCTCCGCACTTAGTTACCTCCACCAAGTCAATATAGACTATGCTTTTTCTGAAAATGGCTTCAACATTCTGGGATACTAAAAATCATGTCTTTTACTTCCATGGCCATGAATTATGCCCACTTCTTGAGGAATTTGTCGCTATTCTGGGCCTGCGGTTCTCTCATTTTACTCATTTACCTGTACAATTCTTCAAAATTCGTTACCCACTAGAGGCCTCTGAGGCTTTATTTTCAACTTTGATGGAAAGAGTAGTACCATGTCCCATGTTCATTGAGTTGAAAACATTGCTGGTTATTTCTTCTGCATGGAGGTTAGGTTCTATCGCTGAAAGAGTATAGGCACGTTCTATATACTTGCCTGATATCTCTTGATGGGTCGTGATAGCGGAAGAGTCAACTACTAGTTGCTTCATATCAAACAAGGTATACGATATGGCCATGATTCGACTCTCGTCTTCTTGGCTGAGACACTCAATGGCTTGGACCGGATCAGACAAAGGCCCGCCAGCCACTTTTTAGGGTTGTCATTTACTCTTGCAGGTATGCCTTAAATTTTTCCTAGGTCGTCCTTTCGAATTTTCAACCTATCAGACTGCTCTAACTTTTTCCTAGGCCGCATTTTTAGGTTTTCAACCCAGCTAGCCAACACACCATTCTTTTCCCATTTTTTAGGTATGGCTACGATAAAAGTTGAAACTCATCATCCCTCTGCCAATTTCTGTGTTTT
>SKCR01042661.1:0-80039 GCA_019454045.1 Zanthoxylum bungeanum
TTAGATAAAATAAATTTCTTCGGTTAACGGATATTAAAAGAAATTCGTATTTATCTGAGTCCAATCCTATATGATCTCATCATACAAGGTGCCTCCATTCCCATGTCACTACATAAACGATCCCGGATCAAGGTCGTCATACAAGTATAGAATGGACTGCAGCTATAGATAAACCACAAACAAATTACCCCCTTTGTTTGCTCTCTATGGACTATTTAGATTACTAACTTCAGACTTAAATCCTCTTGTGCATCAAACATACACTAAGTCTGAAGGTACAATAATAATCAAGGTAAACAAGGCAATTGGAGAATATGCAATATAAATCAAACAACTTTGATAAAATGAATAATGCATTTATTATTATTACAATAATCAATTCTGTTTACAGTACATGAAACTCTAGGACATAAATCACAACAATCTCCCACTTGGACTAGAGCAAATGAGACATGTCATGTAATCCTAAACCCTTTAGGTGACCTTCAAACACTTTAGCCGATAAGGTCTTTGTAAACGGATCATCCAGGTTGTCTGCGGATGGAATCTGCGTGACAACGACATCTCCTCTCTGCACTATCTCCATGATGAGGTGATATTTCCTCTCAATATGCTTACCTCTCTTGTGGCTTCTTGGTTCTTTGGGGTTCACCATTGCACCACTATTATCGCAATAAAGTGTGAGTGGTTTATCCATATCTGGAACAACTTTCAGATCTGCCAAGAACTTATGGAGCCAGACTGCTTCCTTAGCTGCTTCACAAGTTGCTGCATATTCAGCCTCTATGGTGGAGTCATCAATACAAGATTGTTTAATGCTCCTTCATACTATAGCCCCACCACATAGGGTGAACACTGATCCAAATGTTGATTTCCTAGAATCGACATCCGTCTGAAAATCAGAGTCTGTATATCCTCTCAGAATCATATCCTGACTTGTATATACAAGCATATAATTTCTCATTCTCCGAAGATACTGGAGAATATGTTTCACTGCTACCCAACGATCTAATCCTGGGTTGGATTGAAACCTACTGACTACTCCCACTGCAAAAAATAAGTCTGGTCTCGTGCATAACATAACATACATAATACTTCCAACTGCTGAAGCATATGGTATATGTCTCATCTCCTCAACTCCTTGAGGTGTCTTAGGAGACTGTTCCTTAGAAAAATGAATTCCATGCCTGAAAGATAAATTACCTTTCTTGGAATTCTACATACCAAATCATACAAGAATCTTGTCGATATAGGTTGCTTGAGACATTGCTAAAAGTCGTTTCTTGTGATCCCGAATGATCTGGATCCCAAGTACATAACTTGCTTCTCCCAAATCTTTCATTTGGAATTGGTTAGCTAGCCATATTTTCACGTCCGATAATATCTTTACATCATTCCCAATGAGTAAAATATCATCAACTTATAATACAAGGAAAACCACATTCCCATCAATGATGCGCTTGTAGACACAAGACTCATCGATGTTTTGCTCAAAGTTATAAGACTTGATCGTAGTATCAAACCTTATGTTCCAAGATCTAGATGCTTGCTTAAGTCCATAAATGAACATTTGCAACTTGCAAACCTTTTGCTCTTGACCTTGGGTAATGAACCCCTCTGGTTGTACCATATAGATACTCTCATCAAGATTGCCATTCAAGAATGCAGTCTTGACATCCATTTGCCAAATCTCATAGTCATAATATGTAGTAATGGAAAGAAGAATTCAGATGAATTTAAGCATAGCTACTGGCGAGAAAGTTTCTTCATAGTCAACTCCCTCCTTTTGGGTATAACCCTTTGCCACTAGCCTAGCCTTGAAATTCTGCACTTTCTCATATATTCCTCTTTTTCTCATGTAGATCCACTTGCAACCTATGGGTTTTACTCCATCAGGTTGGTCTACAAGTTCCTAGACTGAGTTAGAGTACATAGACTCCATCTCGAGGTTCATGGCTTTGAGCCATTCCTCTTTATTAATGTCTTCTATTGCTCTACGATAGGTCAATGGATCATTTTTACCATCATAAGATGCAACAACTTGCACCTCACTATTTCCTAGTAAGCATTCAGGTTATCTTACAACCCTCCCACTACGTCTATGTGGTATGGTATCCTGATAAAGTTGTATCTGACTTTCAGGTGTAGAAGGTGTAATGTCTTTGTCAACATTTGACAATGGTGTACTGGTCGTACCAATAAGTAACTCCTCAAGTAACAATTTACTTTGAGATTTGAACTCTCTCATATAGCCATCCTCAAGAAATGTAGCATTTTTTGACACAAATACTTTATTATCTTATGGACTATAAAAGAATCCACCCTTAGTTTTCTTAGGATAGCCTACAAATAGGCACACATGTGAACGTGGTTCCAACTTAGTAGTCTTGTTCTTTAGCACATGTGTCGGACACCCCTATATGCGGAAATGTCACAAACTAGCTTTACGACCATTCCACAACTCTAAGGGAGTCTTAGAAACAGACTTAGAAGGAATTACATTCAGGATATACATTACAGTTTGAAATGCATACCCCCAAAATGAACTAGGTAGAGTTCTATAACTAAATATTGATCTCTTCATGTCTAGTAGGGTCCGATTTCTCATTTTTACAACACCATTTTGTTGTGGTGTTCCAGGTGTTGTGAGCTATGAAATAATTCCATGTTCAACTAAGAATTCCTCGAAATCTCTATCAAGGTATTCTCCTCCACGATCTGATCGTAGAATTTTGATGCTTTTACCTAACTGGTTCTCAACCTCAGCACGATACTTTTTAAACTTTTCAAATGTATCTGACTTGTGCTACATTAGGTAAACATACCCATATCTGGAATAATCGTCAATGAAAGTAACGAAGTATTCAAAACCAACTCGGGCTTTTACATTCATCTGTCCGTAAACGTCCAAATGTATTAGCTTAAGAGTTTCTTTGGCTCTAATCCATTTTCCATTAAAAGGTCTCTTGGTCATTTTGCCTTCTAGACAAGATTCACAGATAGGTAAAGTACCGAGTTTTAACTGATTTAAAACACCGTTCTTAATTAGTCTATCTATACGGTCAAGGTTAATGTGACCAAGTCTAAGGTGCCATAAATAGATATCATCATGAGAAATCTTTGGCTGTTTAGTTTTAGATTTTTCAATCTTAAACATTTCAGTATTAAGCAATAATTCATGCATTAACGACCTTAATACATATAGATTATTTTCGGAGTTTCCCGTGCATATCTTTAATCCATTTCTACTAATAATAACTGACTTATTATTAAATGAAATAGAAAAACCACATTCCATAAGTTTTGTTACAGAAATCAAATTCCCGCAAAAACCATGAATATATAGCCCACCATTTAAACATAAATAACTATTATTAAAGTTTAACTTGGAATCTCCCACTGCTTTTGCTGAAACAACATCCTCTGTCCCAACTCTCATGGTAAAGCTACCTTCAGTAAGGTCCCTTAATGAGTATAGTAGCTGCAAATAACAACAAACATGGTTAGTGGCACCAGAATCAACAATCTATATGGATTTATCATCCTCCACCAAAAGAGACTTAATGACAAGTAAATCGTATTTACCTGTATTCTTCTTCTCTTTAAGCTCTGCAAGGTATTTTGGACAATTCCTTTTCCAATGGCCTTATTGTTCACAATGGAAACATTTTCCTTTGGCATTGGTTCATTTTGGAGCTTTTGTTGTTCTTCTTTTTCATTGGTTTTGCCTTTGCCTTCCAATTGCATTTCTTCTTTTTCTTCTTTGCAGATTTAGAAGATTCAGCAACATTTGCCTCGATATTAGGCCTACGAGGACCGTTCATAACGGACTCGTAATTGGTGAGCTCATTCAGCAGTTCAGTCAATGTAAAAGTAAACTTATTCATAGAACGGTTGCTTTTAAATTACAGGAAACTCTTCAGAAGGGTTTCCAAGATCATTGTCACCTGGCTTTGCATATTGATACGTGCACCATGGGTTTCAGCCATATTAAGATGAGCCATCTCCTTAACACATAGTCTATGACTGATGTGCCTTTCTTCATTCTAACGGTCAATATATAGGCAATTGCCTCATGTTGTTGCCGGTCTGAAGATTGCCCAAATATGTTCTGTAATGACTGCATAATCATTGATGTTGTCTCCATGGATGCTATCAAATAGCTATGGGCATTCTCATCAGCTTTAATCCAATTATTATAGGCATTACGTAAAGCTCTGCCGGTATTTGGTGCTGGCTCAGAAGGACATTCCTCCATTGGAATAAGATTTGAAGACCATTGGATGCCTTGGATTTATTATACTAATTAGATTAGTATAGAAAAAATAAGAGACCGGTTAACGTAATTTATGGATGTATGTAAAACTACATTCCGTTACAAGTCTGTAGAAAAAACTAGGGACCAAAACGGAGTCTGGAAGCTCCGGAATGGAGTAAATAAAGTTCTAGTGTTCCGACAGGTGTTCGAACACCCGTCAAACGCCACACAAATGTTACTCCACTGCCTGAAAACGTTCGAACGCCCGTCAAATGTTTTCAGCCCAGACCTGAGAATATATATGTGTTTTAAATTGTTTATTAACATATCATATAGCCTAGGGTGTCTACTCTTGCTTTTTCACATGTCATAACATGTAGACATGCATGATATTCAAGTCATAAAAATATGATTTTATGTAAATTTAAAAGTTAAATAAGAATATAAGATGCATGTAAATGAATTAATAAGATTAATTAGTTTAAAGGTTTAAAAATTGCGAATTCAAGTTTTAGAAACAAATGGACCTTATGAGTACATTATTTTCATTGGTATATCGGATGGAAACCCGGACGTAAATTCCATAGCCGATTCCAAATGGACGGTAATATGGTCTGCACTCGGGATACAATACCACGTACCTTTGGAATAAATAATGTGTTTTTATCGATTAAATGGTTTAATGATATTTGGTCCGTTCGTTGAATTCTAAAATTTTAAAACCTATAAGTGGACTAGTAATTTAAGAGTTAAATTGATTAGATCACTATAACAACTTGATTAAATTAGTTTAATTAAGTTAATGGTTAGTAGAGACTAATCGAGATTAGTGAATAAAATTTTAAGAGTTAAAATTGGTTAGATCATTAAATCATCAACTAATATTAATTAAGGTTATGACTTTAGCCGAGCATAATCTAAGATTCATAAAATACTAGCGAGATAGAAACCTTACACTTCAAAATAGTGAGTGGGAGAGGGGTATACCATAATATATCCCACGATCTCCATTGTTATCCAGAAACGTGAGATTAAATAGACGCCTCGAGACGGCTTTACTTTCATCCCCTACGGATGGTGTCCTTTTTGGGTCAATATCAGGTTAAGATTCCGAAAGGATAGAGACTCTAGATGTATCTGGTGATTTGACCTACCATACGGTGACACTTCACTAGTTAAGTCCAATGGTTCCGAAATAATGGGTCACACTCACAAATGAATGATTAAGTTGTTAATCAAAGCTTCATTGAAAAAAATAACGGTAGTTGATTAATATAGGAATAAGAGTTATTTTAGATATATTAATTAATTGAGAATGTCTCAGTCTATCATGCGAATACTTGACATACCCTACGAAGATATTTATTTGTGGGGATGATAGATAACCATGGCATAGTAATTCTTTTAGGTTTCTAATTCATTATAAATTGATCATGAATCATGTTTAATTTTATGCCAAAATGTTTGTCAATTTTAATATGCGGCGAATGAATATTGAATGCGCGTTTATTATTTTTTTCAGCCATGGCATCTGCAATAATCTCCATTATCAAACAACAAGAAAAATTAACCGGAGATAATTATGTTAAATGGAAAAGTGACATGAATGCTATATTGGTCTGCGAAGACCTTAAATTTTTGCTAATCCTCGAGCAAAACAACAAAATAAAATAACATAAACACCTTTAAAATAAATTTTAACTAAGCCACTTTCGTAGGGATCGCGGTTGCATTTAGCATATGAAACAAGCCTTTAAACCCCTAGGTGTCCCTAGTGGACGAGTTGTAGTCTCTTGAGGGCTTACAGTGACGATACACACAAACGTCAATATAAAACTAATGCACACAGTAAAAAGATAATAAAACTAATGCACACAAAAGCAAAAGACAAGAGAAAAGAGAATAAACAAGTTAGTGACTAAACATGTGAAACTTCTTATCCAAGTTAATAGTTGTTTTCTTTCTTTCTAAATTACCGAATAAGTAAATTCTCCGATTATTTTTACCATTCTTCATATACACAGCTAACAAGGTATTGATCAAGTCATTGTGCCCACAATATTCACAAGTGTAGTTGAAAAGAGGGTAATATTTTTGTCCTAAAGTTATATCAGAATTCACACATTTTTTAGCAATGGAATATTTTTTTCTGATTTTTTTTTTGCGAAAAGTAAATAAAGCAACATCTTCAATCCATGTAACGAGCTTTAGGTCAGTGACTCCCAAGTCAGTTGGTTTTAAGGCACTAGATGTTAATACACCCTTACAAACTTAATTACTCGGATTTAAGATGTCTCTTTTTATTTTTATAACATCTTTGATCCATGTAGCGAGTTTGGGCCAGTGACTCCCAAACCAGTTTGTTTTTAGGGCACTTGGTTTCAAAAACACCCCTTCAGACTTAATAACTCGGATCTCAGACGTTTTTTTTTAAATTCCATCGCTTTTTTAGACATTTCCTCCAATTAAACTAAAACACTGAATATTACAAACTCGTCAATTACAGCTCATGTCCGTATGTTATCATGTATGTTGATAATACCTGTCAACTGAGCATATGAAGATCCAATTTAATCAGTATTATGAAGAATTCACAAATTAAATAATTTAAAATGAAATAAACAAAAACTAACTTGTTACGAAATGGTTGAGGTACGTCTCAGGAGTGGAAATTCCTTACACAGCTATCTCACACCAATTTCAACTGATTAATCAAATTAAAACACAAAATATATATTTTTTTAATTTTTGTAAAATTTTTTAATTTTTTTTTTGAATTTTTTAGAAAATTTTTGACTAAAAATCAAATAAAAACAACATAATAAAAACAAGATACTAGTCAACTATTCCCCACCCCAAATCTAAATGAGACATTGTCTCCAATGTCTTAAAAAGTAGAAGATGAGTTTAGAAGATAGTACCTGGTTAGCTGAATTTTTACATCTAAAAGAAAAATTTAAGGTTAATATCCAGATTTATCCGACGCTTCTTACCACGATCATTATCAGACCAGTTTATCTTGGAAAGGATATGGTCAATTTGTGGTTCAAAGGCTAAAATTTGGTCAATTAAATCCTGGGCAGTTTTGGCAGTAAAGAGAAGTTCTTTTACAGGTTTTGACATGAACCCATTACTCCGGGCATCATCGAGAAACACGTAAAGAAAACCATAAAATCCATCAGCGTTGAACAGTCCAATCGGTTTCTGATGTATGTTCAAGTTCGCCCAAGATAGCACTGTAAAAATTTCCTCCATCGTGCCCAAGCCACCTGGCAAAGCAATAAAAGCATCAGCACTGGTAATCATTTCAACCAATCATTTAGACATACCTGGTACGATCAGTTCTTCTCCCTTTGATGGTCCTATCAGATTCGCCTCTGCCAAGGGTATTGAGATGATTCCTAGAACTTGACTACCTCATTCCTGTACAGTCTTTGAAATGATCACCATTAGTCCAAGATTGCCACCGCCATATTCTAGGTGCATATTCCTTTCAGCTATGACTCTACCCAATTCATGTGCTGCTGCAACGAACTCTGGCTTACAACCAACACTAGTTCCGCAAAACACACATATGTTTACAACTTGTCTTTTTGAAGTTGCTTCTATTTTTTTTTATATATTTATTTCTCAAATCTGGATGTCTTCAAGAGTGCAATGATGAGTTGAATTTATAGCACCTAAAAAGGGGTGAGTAATAACAGCACTAGTATCTTCTAAAGGACGATTATTAGCTTAAACAATAAAATAAATCGTAAAATGTCAACAAGTCTGGATCCTGTCGGCGAAAATAAAGATAATTACAATAGAAAAGTAAATCAAAGCAATTATTAAGGCAACAGAATTGTGTACGTAATACACCACTCGCTTGATATATAAATTCATTAGGATGTGTCTCAAGAATTCATTCCTTACTCAGCCATCACTAATGAATTAACTATCATCTTTGTGATTGCCAAACACCATTCCTTCATCTTGCTTTGCCTCAAATGCTTCGTTTGTGCCTTTCTCTGAAAATATCACACCAAATTAAACACTCAACAACATGTATAAAAAAAAAATTGCATGGGTTGTCTCCCAGCTAGCGCTAAATTTTTTTATCTTCAGCTAGACGTGACTGAAATCCATATGTTAAGGAGGTTTCAGCGTATTTTTGGATGTCCCATTAAAGACAATCTCATGGGCGTTGCTTTCGAAGGGTCTCTTCCAACGGTAAAGTGGCAGAAAGAATTTTGTCTCATTCAGTGCTTGTGCCACATTTCTAAACTTTGTCGCTCCAGTGGTTCCTGAAAAGAAAGAAAGAAAGAAAATCAGGAGGTCTCGTATAGTGTTTGACTTTGAATGGAAGCTCCATTTTGTCAAGATTCTGGGTGATGTCTTTGATTTGTACTCCAAAAAACAATGATGTTTCTCCTGAATGCCCGAGATCTTCTATATGGTCAAACATTTGCTCCTCCATTTATACTGTATCTTGCTCCACCTTTTCTTCACATATGTATTTTAAAATTTCCTTATTCAGCTCTACATCTGTCATTTGTGAAATACATGCTCCATAAATGTCAACCTGTGATGTAAAGATATGTCTGATTTTAGGTCTTCATTCTTTGTGGTTGATATGACTGGCTCATGTAGATCTTCTTCAAACATTTGTGCAATGGAAGTTCCAAGATCTTCATTTTGAGGATACATAATTTCATCCTCAATTTTTGTTGGCACAAGCAGTTCTGCTTTTTCATCCTCGTCAGAGTCCGAAAAATAAAAATCAAATCGAGACTTTACTGGTTCGGGTTCCTGAACTGATACCTCATATTCTTGATACTGCTCAACCTCTTTCTCTGATAAAGTGTCATTGTGAAATGCTTGGTACTCGAAGGCTTCATCAGTGTCATTTGTAAATATTTCGTGAGGTATGTAGCTCTGGTTTTCTGTTAATTGTCTCGTTTGATCAGTCAGTCTCTGAATGGATGCTGTTTGCCTCTGAATACTTTCGAATTGATTCTGGAATGTTTCAAGCATTGTATCCATCATTTCGTCTTGTTTCTTGATCCAATCTTTGAGCATGTCAATCACCTGATCTTCCTCTGATGGTTCTGGTTCTTGATGAAGATTAAAGGTTGATGGTGGATAAGATGGAAAATAGGGGTCAGGGTGTAAGTGTCCTAAACATGCCACGGGATCTCTAAGCGTGATTCGTGTGTGAATAAAAATCAAAAATAAGTTGCGGAGGACTTACATTGATCGGTTGAGTTCAAAACTTTCATGGATGTTGAAGCTTCCAAGCTCATAGGTGAATATCTCTATCACCATCATTTGACTCCCTTATGTGCTAGCAAGAACAAATGGAACAAATTTTATCTCCCAAGGAGAAACAAATTTTCCAAGAGAGAGGGAAGCAATAGGCACTTTTGGAACCAGACCATTCGGCCAAAGCAGTTTCCAGTGGCCATTCGGTCGATCCACCAAAAGCTAAAAGGCCATTCGGCCATCTTGCTTCTTTGGAGAGTAAAGGCCATTCGGCCAATACAGAGTGAGAGCAAAAATGTATTTGGCTTTTCAAATATGAAAATTTAATGGCCATTTTCATTTGCTTTCTGTCGGCCAAATTAAATAAAGAGACAAAAGCCATTTTGACTTAGAAAAGGCTGAATGCCTTTCGCCCAAAATGCCAGGGAGAGAGAAAAATGAAAAATCACTTTTAAAGATTCATGAGTTCTGTTTTATATCAAATCCAATTTATTTCATTGCCAACAACTTACATCAATTGTTGACAATTGATGTAAGTCATGAGTCTCACCCATTTAATTCAAAATTTGGTTGGCTTACACAATACACTATGAGCTCGGGTTTGTTTAATCCGATTAAACGAAATTTCCGTCGCGGCACAAATAAATCCAATTTAATTAAATAATAATACCCAGTAAAGTTATTATGAAAAGCGCTCGCGAATTAATTCCAAATTAATTCGTTCGCTAAAAAATAAAATCCAATTTAATTTCCCGTTGAAATCCGATTTCAATTAATATATCTAATATATTATTTAGCCCAATTAAATAAATTAAATAGTAAAATCTAATTTAACTATAAAATTTATTTTAACGATTAATTCCGAATTAATTGAGTTCTCTCCTCTCGATGAATTTAATCTGAGATAAATTCTCGACGCAATTAATCCCAGATTAATTATTGCCGTAATTAATCCCAGATTAATTTTCTCTCTCTTAATTAATCCTAGATTAATATTGTTCGAGTCAAACATCATCGGTGAATCTTTGGGATGCGACCCAAGAGATCCCTGGATATGTTGGCAGTAAATACGGTCATCGGACTATCCGAACACGTGCGTACCCAGTATCACGTCTTTACCGATTTACAAGACATGGTTGGCTTCTAGCAAAGTACCGTGCCTACCCAATTCTCCAGAAATATTCTTCTACAGAATACAAGATCTTTGTCAGTTGTAGTATACGTAGTATTGCGCATTACGATCCAGTATCGGATGTCACATACTAGGCCTGTGGCTGGAGTTGTGTCTGCCTCATACAAAGCATATATCGGATCACTAGCAACTAGTCTCTTTATGATCGGAAAGTCATGACCTAGTCATACTTCCCCGATGGCTATAGCACTTAGAGTACTAGTTCTGTATCTCTGCGTGATCATCATCTCCATATGACTGAAGTGATACTTCCGTCTTGACATCACACCCAATACACTACGATTCTCAGTATACCCAGAAGAGGCATACACAGAACCTGTTAAAGCCCCGGAAGACCAAAACCAAAGTATGCTGATTGTCGCAAGTATTAATGATGCAAGTCTCAGGTTAAGACCAAATACACCTACCCTGATTCGAATTCCCATAGACACATAGTCATACTACTAATGGGATTCTGAGGGGTCTATCCATAGCGAAGCTGTTTCCGTACCATCGGTAAACAGAACCTCATATTACACTTGCATGAGTATCCAATACCCAAATATATGAGAACTATACCGTTACGCTTCCATAACACGCACAAGTGTAATACTAGCCTAATCCGCATTATCGATGTCTAGTCTCGATAATACTACGACTAGGGATATTTAATTATTAATCCTTTTTGGATTAATATTGTCTCATATCTTATTAATCTGGTACTAATCATATGGACTTTTATCATTTATATATCCGAGTAATCCAATTACAAATGATAAAAGAGCAATTTCCTTTGTCACATAGTTAATTTATACAACAACACCATGTTATGTACAAATAGTGATGCTATGGGTCATAATTGTCCAACAATCTCCCACTTGGCCTATAGCCAATCACTGAGTCCTACACCTGAACTATATACGGGTCACTCAAACTTCTACTGAGAAACGGCTTTCGTCAGTGGATTTGCAAGGTTATCATCTGATGCGATATATTCGATCATCATTATCGCCATGATGTATGATCTTACGAATCAGATGAAATTAGTCAAAGTACATACTTGGATCATTGATGAGACCGTGGTTCCTTAGCCTGTGCTGTAGCCCAGCCCAGCTGCTAACAGAACTACTCCTAATCCAATTAGGATTATATAGATCCAAAAATGCTTCTTTTGCTGCCTCAGCTGCAGCAATGTTTCGCTCTTGTTGTTTATTCGGCAACAATATCTTGCTTGGAAGATTTCCAGCTCACTGTTCTGTTGTTCAAACTATATATGTACCCTTATTGTGACTTACAGTCGTTTTCATCGGTTTGGAAACTTACAACGGTGAACCCAGTCACTCCAAGGTCTCATTCTCCATAGCTTAAGAAAGCATCATTGGTTCATCCAAGATACTCAATGATGTTCTTAATTTCAATCCAGTGACCATCACTTGGATTGGCCTGATTGCGTCGATATATGCTTAAAGCATATGAGACATCAGGTCACATACATTTCAAAACGTACGAACACTGAGAGAGTGTCAGCGGCTTTCTAGATCTATCCCAGTAGATCTTTATTCCTAGAATAAAGTCTGCTTCTCCCAGATATACCATGGAGAGTTTTTCATGAAAGCCAAGCTTTCACCGATTTTAGTTTGGGAATGTTATTGCTAAGAAACAATACATCATCAACTTGTATAGGATAATCATTGTCAGTGCGTTCCCACTAACCTTCTTACATACACAAAAATCATCATTGTTTTGAATTAAATCATATACCATTATGATTACATCAAAACGCTGGTTCCAAGAACATAATTCTTGCTTCAATCCATGAATGGATCGGTTTAACTTGTAAACCTTGTTTACATGTTTTGGCACGACAAACCGTCAGGATGTTGCATACAAACATCCTCCAAAAGGTTTCCGTTAAGGAAAGCGATTTTGGCGTTCAGCTGTCATATTTCATAAACGAAATATACAGTTATAACAAGCATTATCCGAATAGATTTAATCATGGCAACATGTGAAAAAGTTTCGTCATAGTCGACACTATGTCTTTGACGATACCATTTTTGTACAAGCCTAACTGTGTATATTTCATGTTGCCATCCATGTCTATCTTCTTTGAAGACCTATTGCCTTCCGGTACATCAACCAGTATCCAAACATGATTGGTATACATGGAATCCATTTCGGACTTCATGGCACTTTGGCATAAAAGGAGTCGATACCTTATATCACTTCCTCATACGTAGTCGGTTCGTTTTCCTCAATAAGATTGATATCTACATAAGGTGAGATCAGAAACTCACACCTCCCAGGTTGTTTTCTAACTCTCTCCGACTTACATGATTCTTATGTATTCGAAGATTGTGGTACAGTTTCATCCTTGATGAACTGTTGGTGTTCCGTGAGGACTCGGTGCCTGGAATAATATTACTCTGATTTTTATCGAGTTTTACTTTCCTCCCACTTACCACTGCATATAGGAATTCCTCTTAGGAAAATCGCATGGAGAGTCATAATTACATTGTTCTCTTGTGAGTTGTATAAGTACTATACTTTGGTTTCCCTATGACAACCTAAAATAGGCACTTATTCGATTTGGGTTCTAGTTTGGTATCATCCAAATGTATGCCCAGCAATCCCAAATCTTTAGGAATGAGAAATCTGGTATCTTTCATGTTCATATCTAATATGAAGTCTGTCTAACAGATTTTCATGGAACCTTATTCAAAATAAATATTGCACTGTTTAATGCGTATCCTCAGAAGGAAATTAGTAGCTCAGAGCGACTCATCTGTTTAAGTATTGTCCATCATGGTCTGACCGTAATGTTTTAATACTTTTACCGATCTATTTTCTTACTTCGTGTCGAAACTCTTTGAATTTATCAAAAGTTTATGACTTGTGTTTCATAAGATACATATAACCGTAACGCGATGCCACATCCGTAAAGGTTACGAAGCATTCATATCCACCTCTAGCCTAGCTAGACATGGGCCCACTTACGTCACTATGAACGAGGGCTAACAGATCGTGGCACTTGTACTTTTACCAAGTAAAAGGTGTTTTAGGCACTTTGCCTAATAAACTAGATTCGTAGACATCATTTGAATTAGAATCAAATTCGTCCTATTATCCACACTTCGAAAGTACGGATATACGAGTCTTGTTAACGTGTCCCAGACAACAATGCCATAAATAAGTCTCATTAGATTTACTCAATTTGAGCTATTTGTTTGTCATGTTATATGTTTGAGATTCATTTATATTCAAAATATAAAGACCATTATTTACATCTAATGTAAATATCTTGATATCATCTTTATAAACAAAAACACCCGGTGTTTCAGAATATAAAGGTATACCCGCAACAGGTTAACTAGATATAGAGATAATGTTCCTAGTCAAACTAGATACATTATAACGGTCTTCTAATTTAAGTACATGCCCAAATGGCAGTTCCAAAACTTAGGTTTCTATGGCCAAAAGCACGACTCATGTCATGTTTCCGACTCATAGGTCGATCTCATCTGAAGCCAGTTTTCTGCTAATCAGCAGATCCCGCATATCAGTACATATATTCATGTACCACATCTAGTATCAAAAATCCAATTTTAAAACCAGTAGTGAACATGTTTATAACAAACATTCTTGAAGCTGAAACCTTGTCCCGCCTTCACTTCCTTCATGTCTGCCTTGTCCATACGACAGTCACGCTTCTAGTAACCCCGCTTGCCACAGTTTAGGCAGACAACTTGGGATATGTCCTTTTAAGAAGCTCTGGCTGTGTATAACAGATTGAGCACTAAAGTTATCATCACAATGAGTCTTCCTAAGCTCATGCACTACTAGTCGCTCAAATCCCGGCTCATGCTTGAGAGGTTTCTCTATCAAATAGAATAACTTCTCAGCTCCCAGAACTATCTTGAGGTTCTATTCCCAATCTGAAAATTAAAGCCGTTAAAGTTATTTACTATCCAATCAACGATTTCAGGTACAATTAAATATAATGATTACTATAGTCTAACTATATAATCAACTACAATTGATTGGTTACATTCAAATGTATTGATTACTATAATCTAATTATATAACCAACTACAAATAAAGTAGTTTGAATACAGTCTAACTGTTCAATTAAAACAACAATTAATATTAGTCCAACTAATATATTTATAAATAATTAATGACGAAAAATGAAATGAGCGCGTATTGGCAAGTATCTAAACGAAATTGCAAATTTAATACTTGTCTCCCACTATTTTTCGGCGAGCCTCTAACCCTCTGTGGAGTACTCGGGAAACCTAGTTTCCTAGTGAGCTAGGATCCCGTTAAATAACACACAACCTTGAGTTTGACCAACAAGTTGTATGAAACTTAACTAGGTAGATCTCTAAGATCAGTTGGATCTCATCTTATTCCTAGATCCAGTAGGTGGACCTCCAAGTCCGAAACATATATCCAATATATCCAATATATTCCCTAACATTTTTTCCTATGAATCAACTAAGCCCTGGCTTTGGCTCAACAAGCTTAATTAAACCAGTTAAGCGTGACCCATTGACAGTGGGAAAGCTTCATAATCGAGGTCGATGAACAAGAAGTGACCTTGACTTTGGCCAACAAATCACAACTTGCCCAAGACGTACGATATGGAACAAAGCTTTCTTGATTCAAACACATTCGCGATGGACAAAGGTCTTGACTTTGGCCAACAAACCAATGCCAATCTTGGATCTTGAGAGAGAATCACTCAATGGAAGAAAAAACGCTTAATATAAAATGAGGGTTTTTGTCTCGATTTGGCAACCAATAAAATGAGGGTTTTTGTCGCGATTTGGCAACCAATTTATTATCTTTAATTAGGTCTCATCATACACCCTTAAACATGCATTCTAAAAGCATAATAAGGCACAAAAGAAAATTAATAATGATATGCAGATGGATATATAATACAATTTATTCTTAGAACAAATCTCTCCCTTTCCTCTCTCCCGCTAGCAATATTCTTACTTCTACCCAATTACATAATACTTCTAAAGAAACCTCATTTATATTGAGGGGAATTGGTGAGAAGAGAAATACAATGAGAAAAGAGGTAATAGGCTGGACACACAGGTCCAATTTAATAAATTCTAAATTTATTACAACAATTTCTAAAATTGCCCTCACCCTTCTAATATTCATCCGATATACATTATTCATACATACATCCAAGTATTCACACAAAGCATGTTATCAATCAATCTAATCCAATTAATTAATCTTTGATTAATGACCATCCAATGTTCATACAACGATTTGATTTGCTCGAGTCAAACTCGTTTAAGAATAAATACTCAAAGTAATTATTCTTGAATTATATCAACTACAATTTAGGTCCAATTTAAATTGTATCCAATACTAATTCATATTTAATTGCAAAATTAAATAATTACACTTATTTATGTGCTTTAAAGACTTGGATTCCAATCCAATCTTAATGGTCTCAAAGGCCCAATTAGTATCCAATATTATTCAATTAAAGTCCAATGAGCTTTCAATTAATTCTTTAGGCGTGGGCTTTGGCCATTATGGATCAAACCAATAATGCCTAGGCCCAATAGGAATCACCATATGCCATAGAATCAATGTTGGCCCATTAGGCCCAATTAAATTACTAAAGGCCCAATAGTTATATTTTGGACTTTATGGAAATGGTTTAGACCCAAATATAATTCAAGACTAAAATTTTACCCAACTAAACCCAATAGCCCAAATACAACAAATTAAATTAATACATTATTCCAAATTACATATTAATTCAATTCAAGTGTAATTAACACAATTAATTAGTTAATCTAGTATTTCCAAAACACTAATTAATCTAATTAATCATGCTTAATATTTTAATTTATGTCCAACACAAATTAAAGCACAATCAATCCATTCCAACATGCTTCATACTCATGGAAATACATGAAATAACATCCAATTTTGATTTCAATCTAATTAAATCAACAATTAACATTCAATTTCATGTGAATCAACATATCCAATTGTCTAATTCAAAAAATTAACCATAAGCTTCCTAGGGTAATTTTCGGCCAAGCATGGATTTTGGGGATTTTTGATCTAATCAATTTATCACAAATCCAATGATATACAAATCCAATTCAACATCATATAAACTCAACCAAACAATCAATTTAGGAAAAATCAAGCTCTAAGTTAAAATCTCAAATTAAAGTTTACAAACCCTAGAATCCAAATCATGGTTAGATCTCGCTCTAATACCATTGTAACTGTCCTAGACATGCCACGAGATCTCTAAGCGTGATTCATGTGTGAATAAAAATAAAAAATAAGTTGCGGAGGACTTACATTGATCGGTTGAGTTCAAAACTTTCATGGATGTTGAAGCTTCCAAGCTCATGGGTGAGTATCTCTATCACCGTTATTTGACTCCCTTATGTGTTAGTAAGAACAAATGGAACAAATTTTATCTCCTAAGGAGAAACAAATTTGCCAAGATAGATGGAAGCAATCGGCACTTTTGGAACAAGACCATTCGGCCAAAGCAGTTTGCAGTGGCCATTTGGTTGATCCTCCAAAAGCTAAAAGGCCATTCGGCCATCTTGCTTCTTTGGAGAGTAAAGGCCATTCGGCCAATACAGAGAGTGAGAGCAAAAATGTATTTGGCTTTTCAAATAAGAAAATTTAATGGCCATTTTCATTTGCTTTCTGTCGGCTAAATTGAATAAAGAGACAAAAGCCATTTTGGCTTAGAAAAGGCCGAATGCCTTTCGCCCAAAATGCCAGGGAGAGAGAAAAATGAAAAATCACTTTTAAAGATTCATGAGTTGTGTTTTATATCAAATCCAATTTATTTTATTGCCAAAAACTTACATCAATTGTTGACAATTGATGTAAGGCATGAGTCCCACCGATTTAATTCAAAATTTGGTTGGCTTACACAGCACACTTTGGGCTCCGGTTGTTTAATCCGATTAAACGAATTTTTCGTCGCGGTACAATTAAATCCAATTTAATTAAATAATAATACCTAGTAAAATTATTACGAAAATCGCTCGCGAATTAATTCCAAATTAATTTGTTCGCTAAAAATTAAAATCCAATTTATTTCCCGTTGAAATCCGATTTCAATTAATATATCTAATATATTATTTAGCCCAATTAAATAAATTAAATAGTAAAATCTAATTTAACTATAAAATTTATTTTACCGATTAATTCCAAATTAATCGTGTTCTCTCATCTCGACAAATTTAATCCCAGATAAATTCTCGATGCAATTAATCCCAGATTAATTCTTTCTCTGATAATTAATCTCATATTAATTCTTTCTCTGGTAATTAATCCCAGATTAATTCTTGCTGTAATTAATCACATATTAATTTTCTCTCTCTTAATTAATCTCAGATTAATATTGTTCGAGTCAAACATCATCGGTGAATCTTTGGGATGCGACCCAAGAGATCCCTGGATATATTGGCAGTAAATACGGTCATTGGACTATCCGAACACGTGCGTACCCAGTACCACGTCTTTACCGATTTACAAGACATGGTTGGCTTCTAGCAAAGCACCTGCCTACCCAATTCTCCATAATATTCTTCTACGGAATATAAGATCTTTGTCAGACGTAGTATATGTTTGGGCCAAAATTGGCCCCAAGGGTAAAAACGACATTGCACCGCAGAACCAACCACAAACCTGAGGCCCATCAAGCAGACTGGGCCCACAAACGAAATGTCACGCAAGGGACCGACCCAGACCACCTCAAAGGCCCAAGCCCATTAACACAAAGGGAGCCAACAGACACCAGTTACTGGAATCAAAAGGAATCAATACTCAATAAAGATCGCCATGAAGTCGATAGATTCGAGTTTAAAGACACGAACGTCAGTTATCAGGAATAACTCACATTGATGGCAACTCCAACGGGCAGATTAGAGAACCTATAAAGGAAAGAAATGAAACAATAGAGAGGGACCTGAGATCTTCAGACACGACCCATCACACAGACATTGTTAGCATACCCCGCCCTCACGGCATTCAAACTGAAGTTAAGGTATTCCTGAAACCTTGACTCTCTCATCTAGGATTATATTCCTTCCTTGACACTGACTTGAGCGTCGGAGTTCCTACGGCTTCCACCACACCGGTGGGTAGTAAGCTCCTCATTCACTCTACTCTTTTTGCAGGTTCGCTCGTGCCATACTTTTTGATAATCTCGATTGTGGACCACTACCGAAATCTGCCTCCACAATTTGGCGCCCACCGTGGGGCTAACGAGCGAATTCCGCAGAAGTAGAACACATCAACAAAACAATCAAATATGGCCTCAAGCAATGAACAAACACCAGATCCTCTAATGGCACAACTTGCCATGCTCCAGGAATGACTCAAAACCCTTGAAGAATAGAATTTAACGATGCGAAATACCAACGAAGGCCTACGGCAAAAGTTGGATCACCTATCATCCGACCCTCTGCACGACCCTCAATGCCAGACCAGCAATGGAGGTAACCGAAGCAATCTAACAGTTCCGCCCATGTCGGATGGGCCAAATAGCAATCACCCTCCAACAACACAAGACCCAAATCCTCCTATTGATCTAACCCATCTACTGGCCAGTTCCATCAGAAGGGAAATGGTTGAATTCAAAGAAGCAATTATGTTGAGACTACCGGGTGTAAAGCTCCCAATCAGAAAAAGCAGGGCCGGATCAATTTCGGATACCCCATTCGTGGAATCAATTGTAGCAGTTAAGTTGCCACGAAAATTCAGTCCACCTGAAATGAGGCAATATGACAGGACCACAGATCCGGATGACCACGTGATACATTACAAATTCAAGATGATGTCAACCGGCCTGTCTCCAAGCCAGTGGGAGGCTGGAATGTGCAGGTGCTTTGGGGAAACTCTGGCTGGACCTGCCCTAACGTGGTTCATTAATCTTCCATACAGATCAATCAAGTCTTACCAAGAACTGGCAGACACGTTCGTGCAACACTTTGCAAGTTCATGCAAGTTGGAAAAGACATCAGACGACTTCAATTCAATACAAAAGAGAAAAGGAGAATCATTACGGAGCTACGTGGCCCGGTTCAACTGTGAGAGAATTACCATCCCGGATCTCCATTAGCCAACAGACTTCGAAGCCTTCAGGAATGGACTTCTTTATGATAGCGGGCTCTACAAGAAATTGACGAAATTCAGGTGCTACACAATGGACCAGGTCATGGCGCGGGCCCAGGTATAGATAAGGTGGGAAGAGGATAAAAGAAATAAGAGAATAGAGGATGACACGAATGCACGAGTGGACAGAAGGCTTGCGGCTACCCGGCGACACGGCATGGATATACCATCTCAAACGGAAGGAAGGAACCAAAATAGGGGTGAACGACGACCCTTCTATAAGAGTGTAGACATACAACCAAGACCATATAAAAACAGGGAGGAACTACCGGCAAGCAAACCCAGGCTTCCGGACTACAACTTTACGATTTCTCCCGGAGAATTAGTGTCAGTACTAAAGAAGATGGGGAATGAAGTAAAGTGGCCTCCACGGTCAAGAGATAGTTCATCCAAAAAGGACACTAGGAAGTGGTGTGAGTTTCACAGGGACTACGGTCACACGACAGCGGAATGTGTTGCCTTGAGATTGGAAGTTTTGGAGCTACTAAACAAGGGGTTCCTGAGGGATTTGCTCACGGATAAAGGGAAGGCTACATTGGCACGAAGGGATGAGAAAGACGCTCAAGGAGAAATTCCAACCCCGCCACCCCCGATTAATAACACTGTTAATGTCATTTCAGGAGGATCGGGAGTCAGTGGAGCTACCTATTCAGCTGCTAAACGACATTCAAGGGCGTTGGCAAACAAAACTTCACACACCTTGATGTCTGTAGAGAGGGTCTCCACAGGTTTGGTAATTGAGTTTCCAGACGACAAGGATTCACATGATTTGAATCCCCACCACGACGCTTTGGTCATTTCCCTACAAGTGGCGAACTTCATGGTCAAACGAGTGTTGGTCGACACGGGCTCCTCAGCTAATATAATCTTCGCCAGTGCTTTAGCCGACATGGGTACGGAGTTGGATAACATAAACAGGCGGACGACAGTACTGATCGGGTTTAGTGGAGAATAAAAATTCACTATGGGGGAAGTATCGCTCCCAGTCTACGCTGCCGGAGTCAATAAAATGACTACTTTCCTGGTCTTGGACACCCCTTCAGCCTACAACCTGATCATGGGCAGGCCCTGGATTCATGACATGAGGGCGGTTTCATCAACCTATCACCAAGTAATAAAATTCCCTACTAGATGGGGAGTTCAAGAAATAAAAGGAGATCGGTTGGCGTCAAGGAGCTGCTACCAAACGACCTTGAAGGCTAAAGTCGAATCGGCATAGCAATTACAGGCTGGGCCTTGCGCATCGGAGCCAACTCTACCGAATATTGAGAAGCTCGACGAGGTCCAGATTCATCCTCAGTTCACAGATCACAAGGCCATGGTTGGAGCGGATTTAGATCCCAAACTACGAGCCGACCTGGTAGAATTCTTGAAAAGGCGACACGACAGCTTCGCGTGGTCACACAAAGATATGACTGGAATTGATCCGGAGCTCATCACTCACGAATTGCATGTGGATCCAGACCACGTCCCTGTTAGACAGAAAAGAAGAAAGTTCGCTCCTGAAAGGAACCAGATCATTGACGAGAGAGGTAAAAAGTTATTGCAGAACGAGCGGTTAGAGAAGTACAATTTCCGGAGTGGCTTGCGAATGTTGTAGTAGTGAAGAAAAAGAATGGGAAGTGGAGAGTCTGCATCGACTTCACGGATTTGAACAAGGCTTGTCCAAAGGACTCGTTTCCTTTACCACATATTGATTCAATGGTGGATGCGACTGCAGGACACGAGTTATTAAGCTTCATGGATGCGTATTCAGGATACAACCAGATCCTCATGCATCCTGACGATCAAGAGAAGACAGCCTTTGTCACACCGGGGGATATTCTGCTACAAAGTCATGCCATTTGGCTTGAAGAACGCGGGAGCAACGTACCAGCGAATGGTCAATAAAATGTTCGACAGTCAAATTGGGAAGACAATGGAGGTTTATATTGACGACATGCTGGTGAAATCAGTCAAATCTGCGCAACATCTCAGTCATCTGGAAGAAGCCTTCGACATCATGGACAGGTACGGAATGAAATTGAATCCTACTAAGTGTGCTTTTGGTGTCGCTTCAGGGAAATTCTTGGGGTACGTAGTCACGCGACGAGGCATTGAAGCAAATCCAGACCAGATTAGATCAATCCTCGACATCCCTTCCCCTTCTAGCCCGAAGGATATCATGCGACTGACCGGGAGGATCGCGGCGTTGAACAGGTTCATCTCCAAATCCACAGATAAGAGTTTTTTATTCTTCTCAGCTTTAAAAAGGGCAAATAAATTCGAATGGACTCCTGCTTGTGAGGAAGCGCTGAAAGGACTCAAACAATATTTAACTTCACCACCCCTGTTGTCAAAACCACACGACAAAGAAAGGCTCTACCTCTATTTGGGGGTCTCTGAACACGCTGTCAGTGGAGTCTTGGTGAGAGAGGAGTCGGGGCATCAACAACCAATCTACTACGTAAGCAGAGCATTGCTGGGGGCAGAGAGACACGCTACCCGTTAATGGAGAAGTTGGTCTTCGCTCTTGTCACAGCCGCGAGGAAACTCAGACCCTATTTTCAAGGACATGCTATCACAGTTTACACGACGTACCCTTTGAGGAGCATTCTCCATAAACCTGAATTGTCAGGAGAGTTTGATGAAGTGGGCGATTGAGCTTGGAGAGCACGACATAGATTACCAGCCTAGAACGGCTATCAAGTCGCAAGCTTTGGCCGATTTTGTGGCCGACTTCACTCCCGGTATTTTGGAGACAGCCGAAGCTGAAGTCAACTTCATTCAGTCGACAGTCTCTTGGAAGTTAGCAGTTGACGGGTCGAGTAACATAAAGGGTTGTGGTCTTGGAATGGTGATCACTACTCCCACGGGTGATACTTTGCAACAGACAATCAAATGCGGTTTCAGAGTTACCAACAACGAAGCAGAGTATGAAGCACTGGTCGCAGGATTATTATTGGCCAAGGAATTGGGAGCGAAAGAGATAGATAGTGACATCTGACTCTCAGTTGATAGTCAACCAAATTGAGGGATCTTATCAGGCTAGGGGTCAGACAATGGCTTCCTACTTACAGAAGATAAATGATATACGGTCGACATTCGACAAATTTTCCATAACCCAAGTCCCAAGAAGCGAAAATTCCCAGGCTGATGCATTGGCGACCCTCGGATCGACTATGGAAGGCGACAAACCACGAACAATACCAGTAGTGTATTTGAGCTGGCCGGCAATCTGGAAGGAAGAGGCAGCTGTAGCCGCTATCAGGTCAGTCGACAGTTGGATGACACCGATCGTCGAATATTTACAAAAAGGACTGCTTCCAGAAGATAAAGTGCAAGCTAGGAAAGTTCAAAGACAGTCTGCAAGGTTCGTGGTGTTCGAAGGTCAGTTGCTAAGAAGGTCGTTCACGGGACCATACATGAAATGCTTAACACACGACGAAGCTCAGCATGTATTGACTGAATTGCACGAAGGGGAATGTGGGAACCACTCAGGTGGCAGGAGTTTGGCTCTCAGAGCCCATTCGACAGGGTATTACTGGCCGACAATGAGACTAGACTCCGCTGAATTCACAAAGAAGTGTGATAAATGTCAGAGATTCGCACCAGTTCCTCATCTACCACCAGAAAAACTAAACCCAATTTTATCCCCGTGGCCGTTCATGAAGTGGGGCATGGACATTGTTGGAAAACTCCCAACCGCACCCGGCCAACGTGTCTACATGCTAGTAATGACGGATTATTACTCGAAGTGGATAGAAGTTGAAGCTTTTGCCAGAGTACGCGATAAGGAGGCTCAGACGTTCTTTTGGAGGAATATCATATGTCGTTTCGGCATACCAAGAGAAATTATGACCGAAAACGGTTCACAGTTCATCAGCCATCACTTTCAAGATTTCTGCAGGAACTGGGGCATCAAACTGAACTTCTCGACACCGTGCTTTCCACAAGAAAACGGCCAAGCAGAGTCGTCCAATAAAACAATCTTGAACACAATGAAGAAGAGGTTGGAGAAGGCTAATGGTGCTTGGGTGGAAGAGTTACCTTGAGTCTTGTGGTCGTACCGAACAACCGTGAGATCTTCCACTGGCGAAACTCCTTTCGCATTGGCATTTGGAACGGAAGCAGTTATTCCAACAGAAGAAGTCATCCCATCCCCACGATACCAATGGCTCGACGGAAAAAGTAATCAACAACTGATGAACTTCAATCTCGACACGATTGATGAGACTAGGGACAGAGCTTCCATTCGACTGGCTGCTTATCGACAGAAGATGGCCAGATACTTCGACAAAAATGTTAGGACTAGGACTTTCCGCACTGGTGAATGGGTCCTACGAAGAGTGTTCCAGAACAGTAAGGAATGTGGAGATGGGAAGTTGGGCCCAAATTGGGAAAGCCTTTATCTTATCACAGGGGTTGTTAGGAAATGAGCCTACAAGTTACAGACCGATGAAGGGAATCTCGTTCGCAACAGTTGGAACGCGGTGCACCTTAAAAGATTTATCTGGTAACATTTATGTTTTGTCATTTCTATGCCAGTTAACTTGTTAGAATTGTCGTAGTTAAATAAAGCAAAAACGTCTGTAGAAGTCATTCGACGAATTGCAATAGAGATTGTTCATTGAATTCTCGTCCCGCTCTTTACATTCAAAATAATAAATCATTCATATTTTTATACACAACGTCAAAAGCACAAAATGCTTTTTTTTGGCCATCCTCTCGATTATAAATACAAATTGCATAAACACATTCCAGTTAACTCATGTATCCTTGGCCTCAAAGACCCGCTCCCTCTACATCAGTGGTTGTTGGGATGCTGGCAGGGACATCTTCTTCATTCTCCACAATCATGGGCTCAGAATGGCCAGCGGCCAGTCCGACATTTTCTTCTTCTTCTTCATGCTTCTCGACCTCCACCGTCTCCTCAACAGGTGCTGCAACTGACTCGACCTCGCCATTCTTCGTTTCAATTTCCGTTCCTAACTCTTCGTCTTCTTCCTCGGTCGACGAAGAGATGCCAGTTGCGCGCCTTTCGAATTCTCGAATCCATTTCTCAGGCTTCCATTCCACGTGCTTCCCAGCTAGAAACTCCTTCATTAAGTCATACCTATTCTTCATCATGGAATCAATAGCAATGTCCTCCATCTGCTCTATCAATGACTCGTTTTCCTTCTTCACATTTTTGAACCCTTCCTTGTAACCTTCAATCGTTAGCTCGGCGGTCTCCTTCTCCAGCTTGAGTGTAGCTTTCACTTCCTTCAATTCCTTCTCAAGAAGCTTCTCTTTCCTCTGCGACGCGATCAGCCCAGACTTTAGGACAGACGACTCCTTCTTCGCAGCCGACAGAGCCCTCTCCAGTTCTTTGGCCCTTCTCTGATTAGACTCCGCATTCTTTCGCAGAAATAAGCTGCATTCCAATGCCTGGGGGATTTGATTCAGAGCGTCATTCAAAAAAAAAACTTATGATAGTTTAGGCGATGGCTTTCTTCATGGCCTCCACAGGTCCGATTTGTGCCAATCTTACTTCATCCCCTTGAAGTAGTAATCCTTCGACGAATGAGTCAATGCTTGAGGGATCTGAGATTGCAGTCGACTCCCGCGGGACTTTTAGGGTGAGGTTATCAGAGTCCTCTTATGTTTCTGCTTCGGCGACTGATTTCCTTTTCTTCCCCGCAGAAGTCATCTCAGTCGACTTCCCTTTCTCTACGACAACCTCACTCGGAATAACCTCCCGAATTTGAGTGCCAGCTTCTCCTTCTGCCTCTACCCCTATCTTCTTATGCTTCCTTGATTTTCTTCGACTCTTCATTTCGTCGAGTGAAGCTACCTCGAATGGCCCAGTCATCATTTCCTCTGCGCATAAAAATTCTTCAGTTTTTAGGGGCTCTCGATATCTATTCTCCCCGTACAACTTGTGAATCGACCATCTACAGTTTATCACGGGCAAAACATTTTTACAGAGGGCCAGAATTTTACCTCATTCTCGATGATAGATATCCTCCCACAACGGAGTCGCCCTTAGTCTTCCCTCTGTCAAGATCTTTTTACACTGTCTTTCCTCAGCCGGCAAAGATAGAACGGTTTTGGTATTTGAGAGTGTACGTGCAGTCGTGATGGATGGCCTATTTCGTAAAGGATCTGCAATTAATAAATGTGTGGTTATTTAAATACGTGAATTTGGCTCAAAAAATTATGAATTGAGGAAAGAAAGTTACTCACTCGACAGACACTAAAATTCAGGGATTCGACCATCCCTGCTGATCCAAATATACCCTCCTATTTTGCAAAGAAGTAGTAGGACTGCCAATTCCCTCTATCATTAGTTGGCAATTCAGTAACTAATGGCATCTTCCTCTGTCTAAGGATCATAATATATCTCATTTTTCCTTCAAATGCTCTTTAAGTAGTAAGTCTCTAACACATCTCTTACCTCGAAGAGATTCCCAACTCAAAGGCCAAACACTCAACCGACAATAAGATTCTCCACGCGTTAGGCATCAATTGTGAGGGGGCGACACAAAAGTGATCTAGAACTTCCCAGACTAATCTCGGGAAAAGAAATCTCAACCTATAAACAATGGACGTACGTAGAATCCCATCCACCCCGGGACCTTGTAATCTATTCTTTCATTCGACGAAGGCACCCGGAGCTCCAAAGAATCTAGGAACCTATACATAATGCTGAGTTTCCTCAACATTTTCCCTGTCATTCGACTAGCAGGGTTTTTCGACAGTAAATTCGTGGGTTCACTGGTAGAAGGAAAATCACTCGACTCCCCGACAGCGGGCAAAGATCTGAGTGTTATGGCCACAGTATGGGTCTCTTGGGAAGACCTAGCTAGAGTGATTGCGCCACTTTCGATAATCCTCTGATACGACCGATCTCTGTCCTCTAAACCCTCATTGGTGTCATTCGACGAATCAACATAACTGTCAATACTAGCGCCTAAGCTACCTAGAGAATCTCCACTCGACATCCTCCAGACAACTAGCATATAAACAACTAACTTCCCTGGTACCCAACCTCCTAAAGATCAAAACCCACAAACACGATTTCTCAACAAGTCACACAAACCCCAAAGATCAAACGACCAAATCTACCTTAGAACAGCTTTAATATTCAATATGAATGTTTAAAGAAATTGAAGAACAGAAGAAAGTTTTGAAGAATACCTTTGTGACACTTGAGAGCTCCATCTTTACTCGACTTCCGAATGAAGCAAAATGAAATGCCCAAAGCTCTTTTATACACACAACTCGAATTGGCGCCAAAGTTTCCGCCAAAAGACTCCTCGTAACTCACGCTAGGGTTTGCAATTAATGGCCAAGACAATTTGGTGATATTCCAAGTGTCGGATCTGTGGACCAAAGACATCTACATGTCGGTTCATGTCGAGCCACGTTAGGAGTAAGATGGTATTTAACGATTTCAAAAACAACTCGACCGGGGACATCCCCCTGATGAAACAAGGATTATGTTTTTCACTCGACAAATCGAGAGGAGTTATTCCTGAACACCATCAAGTTCAGTCGACCGGGGACATTCCCCTGATGAAATTAGAATTATGTTTTCACTCGACAAATCGAGAAAAGTTATTCCTGAACACCATCAAGTTCAGTCGACCGGGGACATCCCCCTGATGAAATAAGAATTATGGTTTTCACTCGACAAATCGAATGAAGCCACTCCTGAACAACCATCAGGTTCAGTCGACCAGGAACATCCCCTGATGAGATTATGATTATGAAAGTCATTCGACATACTCGACATGTCGAATGAAATGTTTCCTGAACCGTCAAGTTCAGTCGACCTGGAACATCCCCTGATGAGATTATGATTATGAAAGTCATTCGACATACTCGACATGTCGAATGAAATGTTTCTTGAACCATCAAGTTCAGTCGACCAGGAACATCCCCTGATGAGATTATGATTATGAAAGTCATTCGACATACTCGACATGTCGAATGAAATGTTTCCTGAACCATCAAGTTCAGTCGACCAGGAACATCCCCTAATGAGATTATGATTATGAAAGTCATTCGACATGTCAAATGAAATGATTCCTGGAGCATCAAGTTCAGTCGACCAGGAACATCCCTTGATGAGATTATGATTATGAAAGTCATTCGACATACTCGACATGTCGAATGAAATATTTCCTGAACCATCAAGTTCAGTCGACCAGGAACATCCCCTGATGAGATTATGAAAGTCATTCAACATGTCGAATGAAAAAGAATCCTAAACCACAATCCGGTTCAGTCGACCAGGGACTTCCCCTGATGAGATAATGGTTATGAAAATCACGTCGAGTCAAGCAAAAGACATTATAAATAACTCGTCACATACAAGTCGAGTGACCTCACCCCAGAACGTCCGCCTCATTCCGTTGACCAAAGACCCCCTGCTGACTCATGTCGAGTCAAACAAAGGTATAGAAATCACTTGGCACATGCAAGTCGAGTGAGGTTGCACCTGAACAAACGTCTGGTTCAGTCCACCTTGTACGTCCCCTGATCCCATACGACATGCACCAAAGCCACTGTTCGGTTCAATTCGCATTGGGTGATCCCTCATTAGCTCACGAGGCCGACGTACCTGAAACATGAGTTCCCCCCATTACGATATTTCAAACAAGGTAGATTTCCTCGACCGTCAGGATGGATCCAAAGACACTTCCATAATTACTATCGAAAGCCAGAATCATGGAGACCAAAATTCCCCACTCACGAGCTGTACGATGAAGATTTTCCCTAGATCACAGCCATGATCAACAAAATTAAAGAACATTTCCAGATTCACTCGACGTACTTAAAGGTACTCTCTAAGCCTAGGACTCCCAGACTTAGAGAGTATGTGACAAACTGTTTAGGCCAAAATTGGCCCCAAGGGTAAAATCGACATTGCACCGCAGAACCAACCACAAACCTGAGGCCCATCAAGCAGACTGGGCCCACAAACAAAATGTCACGCAAGGGACCGACCCGGACCACCTCAAAGGCCCAAGCCCATTAACACAAAGGGAGCCAACAGACACCAGTTACTGGAATCAAAAGGAATCAATACTCAATAAAGATCGCCATGAAGTCGATAGATTCGAGTTTAAAGACACGAACGTCAGTTATCAGGAATAACTCACATTGATGGCAACTCCAACGGGCAGATTAGAGAACCTATAAAGGAAAGAAATGATACAATAGAGAGGGACCTGAGATCTTCAGACACGGCCCATCACACAGACATTGTTAGCATACCCCTCCCTCACGACATTCAAACTGAAGTTAAGGTATTCCTAAAACCTTGACTCTCCCATCTAGGATTATATTCCTTCCTTGACACTAACTTGAGCGTCGGAGTGCCTATGGCTTCCACCACACCGGTGGGCAGTAATCCTCATTCACTCTACTCGTTTTTCAGGTTCGCTCGTGCCCTACTTTTTGATAATCTCGATTGTGGACCACTACCGAAATCTGCCTCCACAATATACGTAGTATTGTGCATTATAATCTAGTATCGGATGTCACATGCTAGGCCTGGGGCTGGAGTTGTGTCTACCTCGTACGAAGCATATATCGGATCACTAGCAACTAGTCTCTTTATGATCGAAAAGTCATGACCTAGTCATACTTCCCCGATGGCTATAGCACTTAGAGTACCAGTTCTGTATCCCTACGTGATTATCATCTCCATGTGACTGAAGTGATACTTTCATCTTGACATCACACCCAATACACTACGATTCTCAGTATACCTAGAAGGGGCGTACACAGAACCTGTTAAAGCCCCGGAAGACCAAAACCAAAGTATACTGATTGTCACAAGTATTAGCGATGCAAGTCTCAGGTTAAGACCAAATACACCTACCCTGATTCGGATTCCCATAGACACATAGTCATATTACCAATGAGATTCCGAGGGGTCTATCCAAAGCGAAACTGTTTTCATACCATCGATAAACAGAACCTCCTATTACACTTGCATGAGTATCCAATACCCAAATATATGAGAACTATGTCGTTACGCTTCCATAACACGCACAAGTGTAATACTAGCATATTCCGCATTATCGATGTCCAGTCTCGATAATACTACGACTAGGGATATTTAATGATTAAACCATTGTGGATTAATACTATCTTTTATCTTATTAATCCGGTACTAATCATATGGACTTTTATCATTTATATATCTGAGTAATCCAATTACAAATGATAAAAGAGTAATTTCCTTTGTCACATAGTTAATTTGTACAACAACACCATGTTCTATACAAATAGTGATGCTATCGGTCATAATTGTCCAACATAGTGAAATATGTTGGTTCATTATATGAAGGTCTCTGATAGTTCTGTCACCTTGAATTGTATTAGTGGTTTATGCTCGGGTGGTTACCATCACATATCTCGCATCTCTCCATTGCATTCTGTTGAGCAAATGTAGTATTGCTTGGTTCTGACATCTAGTGATAATTGTTGGGCTGGACAACAGGCCTCAGAAAACTGGACTGTTGCTCCCTGATTTGGGGTGTATCTTCACTCGTAAAACTCGTAATTCCTTTATCACCCAACTAAAATCCATGTCAATCACCTGAAAACAAAATAAGGAAATAAAAATTACAGGTAAAAATAAAGAAGATTAGATACAAGTAAAATATATAGCTTCAAAATTAATAACTCAAGAAAAATAAGTCCCCGGCAAAGGCGCCAAAAACTTGACCGGTGAGTAATCATACGTGTATAACGCAAGCGCAAGTATTATTCAAGTAGTATAAAAATATCGATCCCACGAGGACTTAATTCTTATTGTTGTTATTAATTGTTGATACTATATATTTACATGTATCTAATTATAGGGAGAATTGATTGATCACTTGATTGATTGGTTGAATGTGGATTTGCTAAATAAATAAAATAAATAAATACACAAAAGAAAATAGTAAGGAAAATAAACAAAAGACACAAATAAATAGGGTTGTGATTCCACACAATATTATTCTAATCATGAATTGATTCTCTTATATATGTGTAATAAATCAGTTTGTTAACTTGGAACATGAAAATATGCAAAAGCCTCTGTCGAAGGTCATATGCAAACACCCAAATAACTCAATTAATCACATGTCTATGTTAACCAAGTTACTTGAATTCATTAAGTTCAAGTTCCAATTATGGCTACCCACGCCCGACAGATATATTCCAATCCTTTAAGGAAATCTATTAAAGGGTTGTCTATCCTTAAGGAAGATCGTGAGCAATTGAATCTAAGACTGAAACCTAAAAACCATTTTCCAAGTTCATTTTAAGTTTACCACATCAATCTTATTGGTGATCAGGCAACAAGAAGCATTAAGTTTAAGATTCAATAAACAAACTAAAGAATTACCCATAATATAATTAAATCAATTATTAAGCTTGTTAATATTGTGTTTCATCACTTCCCTACAATAAAAATAAAATGCTGGGGTTAGAGGATCCACTTTTAGAAATCTCACTTTATTATAATATGGAAATTGTCATTGTTACCCAATTAAGTTGAACCAGCCATAAATGTGGTGTTATTATTTATCCATAAACCAGCCATATAGGCGGTAATCATCTGTCACCTAAAGACTGACCTATAAGCGGTGTCACATTATGTTACATAATTAAAACCAGCCCTTAAAGCGGTATCGACTTTTAATCCATATTAAATTACAATTTCTATATTATAAATTAAGTGAGATTTATCTACGTTTACTATTTCTAATTTATAAATCTCCCTTATTATAATATATAAAATATGTGTGATAATTATCAACCGACCATATAGGCGGTATCTCATTAAGTCAGGTTAAAATCAATTTAATTAAGTCCAATTGACCAATAAGACGGTATCTAATTAAGTCAAGTTTTTAGATAATTTATATATTATAATTGAGGGAGATTAATCTAAATTATAAAAGTAAAAAGCTTCACCCTTCCCCAGCAGTAAATTAACTACTGAAGATAAAAGAAATAAAAAGTAAATAAATAAAATAAATTACTGAAAGTAAAAATGCATAATTAAAAGTGCATAAAATAAATTACTGAAAGTAAAAGTGCATAATTAAAAGTACTGAAAATAAATAAATAAATAAAAATGCTTAAATTCAATTACAAAAACTTAAAAAAAAAAGATACAATCTTTAGTCCCTTATTAGGACTCTAGAAAGGTATGAAAATTCAAATGAAATTCGACTGAATTTATAGTCGCGCTTCGCGACACTTGTAACATTGTGCGTCGCAACGCGCCGTTGATTTACGCCACGTGGCGCAGCTTCTGCGGGGATGGTGACAAGTGTCCGGCGGCTGTCAACAGTTGAATTATTGTGCTGACATGGTGATGATGCGGCGATGTCGATTGTCGGCAGCATGTGATGGTGACAAGTGGCACGGCGCACGTTAGTAAGAATTGTTGTGATGTGGGCACGTGGCAGGCGCATGATAGAAAACTTTTCTGATTGTGACACTTGTTCGACACATTTTAGCATACTTCGGCGCACGTTAGCAGTCGCGGCACCCAAAAGATAGTTTTGTCATTTTTGTCCATTTTTTACTGTTTTGGCCCTGATTTGATTCCAGCAAGTCCTGAAACTTTATTTATCTACAAAATAGCACAAAACACATCAAAATATTCAAAAAACTCAAGAAACCATATAAAATATTAGGTCAAATGAGTGGAAAATAATGATACATTTACCACTCATCAATGTCCTCTAAAATTGAAAGAACACTCCTTTAGGCTCCAAAGGGTTTAAGGAAGGGGTATAACCCTTGGGGGGTACACCTCAAATCAAAGGGTGCCCTCAAAGACACCCTTCCATGCCTACATAAGGGAGACTTATGTTCTTTCTTGAATATCCAGAAATTCACAAGTCTTGAGTCACAACATTTTTTATTATTTTGGAGTCAAGAGAGAGATTTCACCATTGTCCTAGTTCAAGATCTTATTAAGGAGTGTCCCTTCAACAAGAGGAATCCAAGTAATCCTGGGAGGACGTTATCCACGAAATCCGTCATTTTCCAGGTTTTATCTAAGTTTAGGGTTTATGTTTTAATATTGGCATGTTAGTGTAGATTTAATTTCATGGTTTTATTCTGGTTTTGATTTGTTTGATGCATGTTGATTTCATTTAATGACACATAAACTACAATAATCTTAAGAACTTATTACTTTTAGTGGTGTTAGATGAGAATTTACATGTGTTAAAGTCAATTTTCTGGAAACAAATGTATTATGTGCATGAAAAATACGCAAAGGCATTCGAACGCCCGATGAACTCGTAGGCAAGATTTTGATTTTTATTAAGAACGATCGAACGCGTATTCAAACGTAACTCGAATGTAGGTACTCTGCCTTAGAATGTTCGAACGCGTCTTCAAACGTATCACGAATGTAAACCCTCTGGAATATTTCATTCGAACGTGTTTTCGAATGCTACAAGAACGTAAACTCTCTGGAACAATTCATTCGAACGCGTTCTCGAACCCTACACGAATGTGAACTCACTGGATAGTTTCGTTCGAACGAAGAAATGAACGCGACACTAACGAAATAATCCTGGAATTGCTTCTAAATTGAAATAAACTTAGATTAACTTATATTATCATAATATTAACTTAGTAAAATCATATACTATATTACAATAAACTTGATAGTATAGATTTAAGTTAATATTATGGTGTTCAATTATCTCAAGCAAACACATAGTGATAAAGTTGAAATTTTAATTGTGTGTTGCATACTTGATTGAGAATTAAAAGTGTAATTTTACACATGAAATTCCATCCAAACTTGATTGATTTATACATATATACACATAAATATATACACACATTGTATTGTGAAATTAAAAGTGTAATACTAAGTTTGAATGCCTAAGCGATTCTATTGAGGAAGTTTTTAAAGGATGTTCTGTCAAAAAGGCGATAAGAGCCTAAATTTTCATGGATTTAAATGGTTACTCTGGACCACCATCGTCCTCTGGGAATATTCCTTTATTTACTTATCATAAGAAACCTTAGTCGTAAATTCAATGACTTGTGTTAATTGGTACTATTGTCCAATACAACAACGAGTGGATACTTGGTATATCACTTGAACAAGATTATTCATTGATCGTTGTACAATTTATCTTTTGTAGACTTATTGATCGCTATTGGTTTTTCCAGTTACACATGGTTAGCGAAAACATCACAGTACCGGTCGCTCATGGAGAAAAACTAAAAAAATGGTGAAGCAAACTTTAAACAATGGCAGAGTAAAATGTTTTTATACCTAACAATTTTGCAGTTGGCTAAGTACCTCAAAGATCCTCCGGGTCTTGTGGAGGGAGAAACGGAAACAGTCAAGCAACTGCAATAAAAGACATGGTCGTCAATCGACTTCTTGTGCAAGAACTACCTCTTGGGAGGACTTGACAATACTCTGTGCAATGCGTACCAAGGCATGATTTCTGCGAAGATTCTCTGGGAATCTCTAGAGAAGAAATACAAAACCGAGGATGCTGGGCAAAAGAAATTTTTCGTGCGTAGGTTCCTGGACTACAAAATGGAAGATTCAAAAATGGTAATGTCTCTTTGGGGTGAACTACAATTGATCATTCATGAAACTCTGTGAGACGTTTCAAGTTACCACAATCATTGAAAAGTTACCTCCATCATGGAAGGACTTCGGGAGCTATCTGAAACACAAAAAGAAGCATATGAGCCTTGAAGACCTTGGAGTTTGATTGGGGATTGAAGAGGACAACAAGAAGTCCGAAAAGGCCAGTTACAAGACTATGAAGTCTAAGGCCAACATCATCGAGGGTGTAAAGGATAGCAAAAAGAGAAAGAATAGTGGAGCTAATTCTTCCCAAGCTAACAAGAAGTTCAATGGGAAGTGCTACAACTATGGAAAAATGGTCATATGGCAAATGACTGCAGAAACAAGAAGTCCCTGGACAAAGGCAAGAAAAAAAAAATAAGGCCCATGTCACTGAAGATGAGCAGCTAACTGATGAGATCTCAGAGATGAACCTCTCAGCAGTGGTAACTGAAGCCAACTTGGATGGGAATCCGAGAGAATGGTGGGTAGAAACTGGGGCTACTCGTCATATATATTCTGATTATAAGATATTTTCCTTGTATCAGAAGGTCAATGGTGGTGATCATCTGACAATGGGAAACTCGTCTACCCCTAGAGTGGTTGGACAATCCACAGTGGTTCTGAAGATGACATCTGGAAAAGAGCTTACATTGAAGAATATTTTGGATATTCCTGATATTCGGAAGAACTTGGTCTCAGGCTCTCTCCTTAGCAAGAATGGATTTAAGCTTGTATTTGATTCTGATAAGTTTGTATTGACCAAAAATGATGTCTGTGTAGGAAAATGATACCTCACTGAGGATCTTTTCAAGTTCAATGTAATGACTGTCAATCGACATAGTGCTAATAATAAAGCTACAACTTCCGCTTATATTGTTGAGTCACAAAATGTATGGCATGAGAGGTTAGGACATGTTAATTATGATACGATGCGTAAATTAATTAACATGGATCTTATACCTAAATTTACAATTGATAACCAACATAAATGTGAAGCATGTGTTGAAGCAAAAATGCATATAGCATCATTTTATTCCATAGAATGAAGTTCCGAACCCTTGGAACTTGTACACACTGATGTGTGTGATATGAATATTCTGCAAACAAGAGACGGTAAAAACTACTTTGTCATTTTTATTGATGATAGCACAAGATTCTGTTATGTGTATTTGCTGATGAGCAAAGATGATGCTATTGAGAGCTAGGCAGAGAGCATGTTCTGTTTCACATCGCGACGCCCATCTAATCAGACTTGAGGTAGAGCCTTTTCTTATCACGCATCGCGACGTCAAATACTGAGCGTCGCGACGCTCATACAACCAGGTCTGAGGCAATGAGCCTCTGATTCTTACGTGTCACGATGCTGGAAGATGAGCGTCGCGATGGTAAGCCGATTCCAGGGCCTAACATGAACTCTTCAATGCCTAGCTTGCTCAAATGCACTTCCAAAACTCCCACAATTCAATCTTTACACAAGTCACTCTATTAAGCTTCAACCTTCATACATTCTATACTAATATACCATCCTCAAAGCAATCATTAATCTCATAAGTTTTACTTTAACTAAATATCTAATACTCTATAAACTTGGCCATCTCTTAATTAAACAAATTTCGTAACTCACAATCCACCTCAATGCAATCATTAACATACCAACCACACTAGCATAACATTATTTTATCAAAACTCCACAATTAAAATTTTTGGTTAAGATTCCTCACCTTGAATCATGCTTCATCTTCTTTTATTAGAGTCCATAAGCCTTTCTTTCTTCTTTCTAAACTTGGTTTATGTTGAATTTTCTTCCATTCTTCTTCCAAGATTATATCGAGATTGCAAATCTCTCTCTCTCTTCTCTCTCTTCCCTCATTCGGCCATCACAACAAAAATGGGGTTGGAAAATTTTTATTTTCTTTCTTGATTGTTTTAGTCTTATCTAAAGAAGTCTAGGGACTTGGAAGATATTTAGGGTTATTGGGTCATTTAGATTTATTGGACCAAAGTGAGAAGGATTATGGGCTTTTAAATCAAATTAGAAATTTGTTGTAATGCTCATTTTCGTCACAGTATAGATGGTTTGTGAAAATGACAAAATTCGTCCTAGTTCTATTCTCAATTTGAGAAAATATTCAACGTAAAAGTTGTATATCTTCGTCTTAGATGTTCAATAATATAAAATTCATAATAATCAGAGATCGTATGAAAATATTATGTCCAAAATACTTAGGGATGTCCGGAGTTGTATCTTAAGCTAAATTCTGTATCGGATCTGTGAGGAATTTCGAGCACCCGAAAAGTAATTTTGTGAGCACATACATGCTTGAACAAGATTAATATAATTATCCTACATTCCATAATATAATAGTCATCAAGATTACCGGGTATTACAACCAACTCTATATAAAAAACATAATTATCCTGCATATTGTATCTTCTAACTTAATCTCTTAAAGCTCTAGAGAACCATGTAAAAAATCTCTGAGAACGAAACTCAACTTAAGTACAACATACCACCTCGAGACTGATGGATAGACTGAGAGGATCATTCAAACCCTAGAGGACATGTTTTGCACATAAATACTAGTCTTTGGAGGAATTTAGGATACCCGTCTTCCTTTGGTTGAGTTTACGTACAACAATAGTGTTGGACAATTATGGCCCATAGCATCACTATTTGTACATATCATGGTGTTGTTGTACAAATTAACTATGTGACAAAGGAAATTGCTCTTTTATCATTTGTAATTAGATTACAAAAATGTATAAATGATAGAAGGTCCATATGATTAGTTCCTAATTGAGATGATATGAGACAGTATCAATCCATAAAGGTTTAATCATTAAATATCCCTAGTCGGAGTATTATCGAGATTGGACATCGATAATGCGTAAAAGACTAATATTGCACTTGTGCGTGTTATGGGAGAATAACAATATAGTTCTCATATATTTGGGTATTGGATACTCATGCAAGTGTAATAGGAGGTTGTGTTTACCGATGGTACGGAAACAGCTTCGCTCTGGATAGACCCCTCAGAATTCCATTGGTAGTATGAATATGTGTCTATGGAAGTCCGAATCAGGGTAGGTGTACTTGGTCTTAACCTGAGACTTGCACCGCTAATACTTGTGACAATCAATATACTTTGGTTTTGTTCGTCCAGGGCTTTAACAGGTTCTGTGTACGCCTCTTCTGGGTATATCGAGAATCGTGGTGTATTGGGTGTGATGTCAAGACGGAATATGATGATCACGTAGGATACGGAACTGGTTCTCTTTTATGCTGCAGCTATCGGGATATTATGACTAGGTCATGTTTATCCGATTATAGAGACTAGTTACCAGAAATTCGATATGTGCTTCGTACGGGGCAGACACAATTCCAGCCCCAGGCATTGCACGTGACATCTGATGCTGGATCGGAATACGTAATACTACATATACTACGCCTGATATAGATCACTTATTCCTATAAGAATATTTCTGGAGAATTGGGTAGGCACGGTGCTTTGCTAGAAGCCAACCATGTCTTATAAATCGGTAAAAATGTAGTACTAGGTACGTACGTGTTCGGATAGTCCGACGACCGGATTTACTGCAAACATATCCAGGGATCTCATGGGTCGCTTCCCGAAGATTCACCGATGACATATGACTCACATTTTATTAATCTGGGATTAATTATAAGAGAGAGAAAATTAATCTCGGATTAATTACGGAGATATTTTATCTGGGACAAAATATTATTTAAAGAGAGAGAATGATTAATTTGGAATTAATCAATAAAATAATATATTCGATATATTATGCGAAATTGGATTTCGACACGGAATTAAAATTAGATTTTAATTCGGGCGAACGAGTTAATTTAGAATTAATTCGTTAGCGATGTGAATAGTAATTTTGCTTGGCATAATTATTTAATTACGTCGCAACGGAAAATTCGTTAATTCGGAATTAGCGAACCCGAGCCCGGGAGTGTTTGCGGGCGCACTCGCATTTCGAATTCAAGTGCGGCCCACAAGTCACATCAAGCGTCAAATCACTAGTCAATCAAGTGATAGATGTCTTGTCACTTTGAGTGATTGACAACATGTCACTATTGATTGATGGTGGTGGTTGGATGGCTTAAATGCCATTTACCATTTATTTGATTTTTTGTATTTGACTTTCTTTTTGTGTATTAGATACACAACACACAACAACCACTTCTCTCCTCTCCTCTTCTCTTGTTTCGGCCAAGGAGGAGCCAAAAGTTTTGTGTTCAACGCATCACAAATCCGATCATTGTAAGTATGATTCCGCCATTCTTTTATGAGTATTCACACATGACTTCATTGCTTGAATTGATCTTGGGGATAATCTAGAAACCCAACAATGGTATCTTGAGCCATTTTGAGCATGAAATTTGATTAGGGTAAAATTTGGGTAAATTGGATTTGAGCATGTTTGAGTGAAATTACTTGTTTGAGCATGCTTGTATATGAAAAATGGATTGGATCAAATATTCCCCAAAATTATGGCTTGGCCGAAACTTTGCTACCCTAAATGTCATGGTGATTTTTTTATTTTAATCATTGGATGAGTTGAAATCATTTGGGAAATGTTGATTTAGGATTTAATTGGATTGAATTCGGAATCGGACATGAAAACCCCTAAAATGCCGTGACATGTAAAGCATGGAAAATGATTGATTTTTGATTCAAATGTGTTGGACATGTTTTGATGATAATAGACATAATTAATTGTGTAAATTGATGTTTTGGAAATATTAATTTGGTTAATTAATTATGGCATACACTTTAGGTTAATTAAATTATGAAATTTGGAATTTTGGTAATTTAATTAGTTGGGCCAAATTTGGAATTGGGCTTGTAAAGTTGTAATTGGGCTTAATGGGCTTGGTTGGGCCAAGTTTGGTTTAGGCTAATTGGTTGGATCCAATTGGGCCCAAAACCATTTCCATAAAGTCCAAATATGACTTAAATGGACCTTTAATTTTAATTGGGCCTAATGGGCCTAAATTGATTTCTTGGCATATAAGGGTGATTCCTTAAATGGGCTTTGGTATTTGGGTTTGACCCATATTGACCAAAAGTCAATGCCTTAAGAAATTAATTTAAAGCCCATTGGACTTTAATTAAATTAACATTGGATGTTAATTGGGCTTTGAGACCCGTAACGATTAGATTTGGAATCTAAGTCGTTAAGGCACATTAAAAAGTGTAATTATTTAATTTAGAATTAAATATAGAATTAGTATTAAATATAAATTAAATTTGATTTAATATTGTAGTTTAATATAATTCGAGAATTCGTACTTTGAGTACTTATCAAGTACGAATTCTCAAAACGAGTTGGACTCGCGCAAAATCAAATCGTTGTTTGAACATTGGATGGTCATTAATTTCAGATTAATTAATTGGATTAGATTGATTGATAACATGCTTTGTGTGAATACATGGATGCGATGTATGAATAATGTATATCGGATGGATATTAGATGGGTGAGGGCAATTTTGGAAATTGTTGTAATAAATTTAGAATTTATTAATTGGACCTGCGTGTCCAGCCTATTACCTCTTGACTCGGTGTATTTCTCTTCTCACATATTCCCCTCAATGTAAAAGAGGTTTCTTTAGAAGTGTTATGTAATCGGGTAGAAGTAAATATTGTGCTAGCGTGAGAGAGGAAATGGAGAGATTTGTTCTAGGAACAATGTTTTAAATATCCATCCGCATATCATTATTATTTTATTTATACGCGCCTTATTATGTTTTTAGAATCCATGTTTAAGGGTGTATGATGATGAGACCTAACAAAGATAAATAAATTGGTTGCCAATTACGCGAAAAACCCTCAACACATATTAAGCGTTTTTCCTTCCATTGAGTGATTCTTACTCAAGATCCAAGACCGGTACTGGTTTGTTGGCCAAAGTCAAGACCTTTTTCCGTCGCGGATGTGTTTGAATCATGAAGGCTTTGTTCCATATCGGTGTCTTGTCCAAGTTGTGATTTGTTGGCCAAAGTCAAGATCATTTCTTGTCCATCGACATCGATTACGAAGCTTTCCAAGGTCAATGGGTTCCGCTTAACTGGGATCGCTAAGTTTGTTGTGCCAAAGCCAAGGCTTAGTTGATTCAGAGGAAAAAGGTTAGGCAATATATTGGATATATTGGCATATATAAGATATATGTCTCGGACTTGGATGTCCACCTACTGGATCTAGGAATTGGATGGGATCCAACTGATCTTAGAGATCTACCTAGTTAATTATCATACAATTTGTTGGCCAAAGTCAAGATTGTGTGTTATTTAACGGCATCCTAGCCCACTAGGAAACAAGGTTTCCCGAGTACTCCACAGAGGGTTAGAGGCTCGCCGAAAAATAGTGGGAGGCAAATATTAAATTTGCAATATTCGTTTAGTAGTTTGCCATACACGCTCATTTCAATTTTTCGTCAAATACGTAATTATATATTAGTTGGACTAATATTTAATCGTTGTTTTAATAAAACAGTTGGACTGTATTCAAACTATTTCAATTAATAGTTGATTTTATAATTGGATTATAGTAATCAATATAATTGAATTTAACCTATTAAATTATAGTTGATTATATAGTTAGACTATAGTAATCATTATAATCAATAGTACATAAAACCGTTGATTGGATAGTTGGACTATAGCAATCAAGATAACTGAAAGATTAGTGTTTAAAACATAATCCTGGGTGAAAATATTTTTAAACGAATTTAATTTTCATATTGGGAATAAAACCTCAGGATAGTCCTAGAGACCGAGAAGTTACTTTATTTGATAAGAGTGACATCTCGAGCCTAAGCCCAGAGTTGAGCAAATAGTAGAACATGATATGTGGAATATTCATGTGATGATAACATTAGTGCTTAATCCATTGTGCTTGCCGAATAGACTCCTTAATTTCTTAGTCAGAACTAAGGATTAGATCCTTATAGTATGATATTGAAATTGAAGGATCTTCATAGATTTATTCTAAGATCTTATAAGAACTAATTGCAATAGAAAACTCTTGGAGAGTTAATGGCTATACTCAAGGAGACAAAGCCAGAGTTTGCAATAGGGCAAGAAGCACAAGACGCATCTTACTTCGACATTCCAGAAGGCCAAGGCTTGGCCAAAGGCTTCTGGGGTGTGGAAAAGGGGCAAACGCAAAGTCATTATAATCTTCTGGGAAGACAAATGACATATCCCAAGATGTCTACCTAAATTGTGGCAAACGGGGTCACTGGAAGTGTGACTGCCGTATGGACAAGGCAGACATGAAGGAAGTAAAGACGGTGCAAGGCTCTGACTTTAAATATGTTTGTCATAAACATGTTCATTACTAGTATTAAAATTTTTTTTATATACTGAGTGTGATACATAAATATGTATTGGTGTGCAGTATCTGCTGATTGGTAGGACACTGACTTCAGATGAGATCTATCTACGAATCGAAAATGGGACGAAAGTCGCTGTTTTAACCGTAGAAACCTAAGTTTAGGAACTACCCTTTGGGTGTGTACCTAAATTAGGAAACTATTAAAATGTAACTAGTTTGACTAGAAACATTATTTCTATATCAGGGTTTAATCCGTTGCGGATATACCTTTATATTCTAGAACACTAAAGTGTTTTATTTTATAAATACGATATTGAGATAAACATATTAGATGTGAATAACAGTATTTATATTTTGAATATAAATAAATCTCAAACATATGACATGACAAACAAATAGCTCAAACTGAATTAATCAATCAAGACTTATTTGTGGCATTGTTGTCTGGGACACAATTAACGACTCGTATATCCACATTTTCCAAGAGTGGATACTAGAACGGATTTGATTCTATTCAAATAATGTCTACGAATCTAGTTTATTGGGCAAAGTGCCTAAATCACCTTTACTTGGTAAAAATGCAAGTGCCACCGATCTGTTAGCCCTCGTTCATAGTGACGTAAGTGGGCCCATGTCTAGCTAGGCTAGATGTGGATATGAACACTTCGTAACCTTTACGGATGTGGCATCGCGTTATGGTTATGTGTTTCTTGTGAAACACGGATCGAAAACTTTTGATGAAATTGTAGGCATTGCATTTTTGCATGTGAAACCCGATGATGAGCCTCATTTTGAGGCACTATCTTTTAAGTCGCGGAAATCACGGGAAACGGACGTCGGAAGGGAAGAGTCAAGAATTGACGGTTTTATCGGATTTAGTTCACGTGTTTAGCTTCGGGTTCGCTGTTGGATCTCCGTTTTCAAACTTAACCTTAGCCCAAGCCCATTAAATCACATCCAAAGAAATAATTAATATGTGTCACAAATCAAAATAATTAAAACATTAAAATATATGTCACAAATTTTAAATTAAATTGAAATTAAATAATCAATTAATTGAATTAAATGTTAAATCTAAAAATCATAAACCAATTGAATTAATTAAATTAAATTCACAAATTAAATCCAATTAAATTAATTCCAATTCAAATTAAATAAACAAATTAAATATTAATTAAATAATATACCAAATTAAATAAAAACAAATAAAATCTAAATAATCACCTACCAAAATAATAAAAATACATACCCAAATTAAAGAAATTGCATGCCTAATTAAAATCAATCAACAAATATTATTCCTAATTAAAAATATATTATTCCTAACTTAAAATATTGTATGCCTAATCAACACAAACTAAATATACTACCTTCCTAATCTAAACCAATCTTGTCTCCATCAAATCCATTGATTTCCTTCTTTAACCCTAAATCAAATCCCTATCCATGCAAACCCTAATGGACAACTATAAAACACACACTAATTTCAACCCTAGGAGATAACACTCACTCACGGCACAAAGAATAAGCAAATACAAAAAACCCTAAACTTGAGAGCCCCTCACGTGAAGTCACTCATCTTCACTCAACAGTTTCACGCCACCAGCCATGCAATGAACAAAAAATATGCCCCTGCCGCTTCAACAAACAAGAGCACATTCAGCTCAGCCTCACGCCACACGTAACTTACCCACGCCCTTCACGCCTTAAGCCACGAACCAACCCTGCTCGACGCCCCTCAAACACCTCAACTTCACGCTAAACTCATTAGCACGTCCACAAGCCACCTTGACCAACCCACTAACTAAATAAACCACACTGCCCCTACGTACACATAGCCTCATCGCACACTGGCCAACAAAAAAAATACACTACACAAAGCAACAAAACCATGCCAACCCACCAGCCCACTCATGCCTAATAAACTCCACAGCAGCCCCTCAACTTCAAAAATCAAATCTGTCCCCAAATAGCCCCCTATACCGAGAAGAAACCAGCCCCTAAACCGACACAGAACCAGTGAACAAATCACCCCAAAACAGTGAGTAAACCAATCCCCGAAAATACCCCAAAACAGTCCCAAAACCGTACAAAACAGTCTCTAAATGTACCTGAAACAGTGAGCAGCGAAACGGCAGTGAGTTAGCAGCAAAACGGAGTGAAAACAGCGAGCAAAACAATGAAACAGTGAGGTAAAACGCAAACCAGTGAACCAGAAAAGTTGCGGAGTGATAGCCCTTCCGACGGTTGTAAACGCGAGTCCGGAAGATGACTTAAAAGGTTAGACCTGAGGGTACCTTTCACACTTGTTTTCTTTTTTATTATTTATTCGATTTTTTATTGATTCTTTTAATTGTGTTTTAAATTATTTATTGAATATTGTTTGCATGTGATGTGTGTTGTGGCCATTGATTAAAACGGAAAATACGTCGTCTCTCGTGGTATATAGGATGGAAACCCAGACGTAAATTCCATCGCCGATTTCGAATGGATGGTAGTGCGGTCTGTACTTGGGATACAACTCCACGTACCACTTGAGTAAACGGGGCATATTTCGCTTTATGTTATTTTGATTATTCGCACTTTATTATTCCGTCTTTTAATTTCCGCATGTTATTTATTTATGTTGTGATGCGATCGAGCACATGGGCTTTGTAAGTCGGATTAAAGGTTCCCTATTTGGAGGGGTTAAAATCCTTTACCACGATGTTTTGCCGCGCCGGTTGATGTGTGTTCGGTTGGATGTAAGATATGTTCAATCGGGCATACTAAGTTTGATATGATTGTCTTTATTTTTGTATGCATGATGCGATCGAGCGCATGGGCTTAGTGAGTTAGTCCAAAGGTCCCCTCTTTGAGAGACGAAGAGCCTAAAAGGCCACCTTTGTGACACTACTTCGCCGCGCCGGACGAAGTGTGTTTGGGTTGAATGTACGTTCAATCGGGCATATGAAGTCCTACACTTTTATTGTCTTTATTTCATGTATTGTGATGTGACGCGCATGGGCTTAGTATGTTGGTCTAAAGGTCCTCTCTTTGAGAGACAAAGAGCCCCAAAAGGCCACCTTTACGGCAGTACTTCACCGCGCCCCTTTATTTTGTTGTTTAGTATGACGTCTTCTTACATGACCATGCATCATATCACATTGCGCATGGGCTTAGTATGTTGGTCTAAAGGTCCTCTCTTTGAGAGACAAAGAGCCTAAAAGGCCACCTTTACGGCAGTACTTTGCCGCGCCTCTTTTATTTAGTTATTCGCTTCATAACGTCTTTTTGAAAATTCATGCATCATATTGCATTGCGCATGGGCTTATCAAGTGAGATCAAGGGTCCTCCACTTTGAGGGATGAAAATGCTTGAAAGCTACCTTTGCTACAATGATTTGCCGCGCCCCTTAATATGTTATTATGTACGAGAAGTCATATATTCATATGTTCATGTATGTGTCATGTTGTTTACTGCATTTTGGAGGTCACTGCTATAACCTCGTTCGAACGCGTTCCGAAATGCCGCACGAACGCATGTTTTCTGTCTGATCTCGTTCGAACGCGTTATCAAACGCTATACGAACGCGATCCTTCTGTTTACCGTTCGAACGCATTTACGAACGCTACACGAACGCGAATACACTGAATTGAGTCATTTTCATCATATGTGCGTCTGTGTCTATATCTATCTTCTTTTGCACCACGTCATAGCATGCTCACTTTAATGCCTAATTGCATCCTTAAGCGTCTTTTTGCATTATGTGCATAGTTGACCCTTTTATTTGTTCATGGACATGTAATGGCTATTTGTTTATGATATGTCTATGAAATCACATGTTCACCATCATTTGATTCGCCTTTATGTGTGCTTGTGTGGTTAGTATGTGCTTGCGTTTCCATGAATACAACATGCCAATGAAATTGTCTGTTTGTTGATTTAATGTACTTCTAAGCATGCAATCTTATATGTGAAATACATGTATATTTAGGCGCATATTTTATTTTATAAATGTGAATTTAGAAGCATGATACCCTTAGAAATAAGTGTTACTTCAGCTTGTTTAAATTATTATATAAATCCTTTCATTACAAGTGACATGAGTAAGGGACCATTCCGAACCCAACGGTTTGAGGTCTTCCCTTGCGAGGGGTGAGTGCGGCCTTAAATCTCATTTTCCCGGTTCACACCGGGTGGCGACTCCATTATTCTCTCGTTTAGTCCCCCGTGGCTACTCCGTACTCCCGACTAGGCCGCGAGCCTAGGACAGCATGCGTCGCCCAGGTTCTGTTGTCTACAGTCTGGCGACTTTACTGGGGATAGAGAATTGGCCCCGAAATATTGTCTTGTAATGAGTGGATTTATGTTTTAATTGGCCATGTCTATAGTGGATAAGTGGGGGTTTAATCAAGGGCACTTTGAGGCTAGGTAATGGTTTGGTGTCTTCCTTCACTCACTACCTTTCTAGAAGGAAAAGCTGTGAGGACACCTATATGGCCATCTACTCGTAGCCTTTGTGATGGACTAATTTGGAGGACTCATTGTTTATTCCTGACACCAAGCGATAAGAGCCTAAGAGGCTTTGGGTACTTAAGTGAGCCTCACTCCACCTTCCCTCTGGGGAATCTACAACGGGAAATCCATTTGACAGTCCGTCACACACCATAGCTCATTGGCACGTACCTTAGTGTATAAAAAGGGATGCGCTCACTTGGTCGCTTGAACCCTTGAGTGGGGAGACCTAGTTGTGGGCTATCCTTCGCCGGTGAGAGCCTTTGTCTATACTCTTGCTAACCCACCCATAGACCGGTTTGTATGGTTAAAGTAACAATTATTTCCTTGAGTATGTGCTTGTGGACCATCCTCATTTGGATGCAGTTGGACTATCGTCAGAAATACGGGCTTGCTGGGCCATTTAAACTGGGGCAAGTTCGTACCGTATGACTATTAGGCCCAAAGCTTCTGAAATATTGATGGGCCATTATGTAAAAATTGTTATGTTATGTTTGCATTATCTCTCTTTTATGCTTGTGTTTGGGAACATCATCGTTTGGATTCATTTGGACTATTTTTCATAAGATATGGGCTTGTTGGGCCATTTAAACTGGGACAAGAACGTATTTTATGACAATTGGGCCGAAGGCTTCTAAGTGTTGATGAGCCACATTGTGCTTGTGTTCGGAATGTTACCATTTGGATTTAGTTGGGCTCCTTACCATGAGACGTGAACTTGTTGGGCCATTTAAACTGGGATGAGTTCACTCCTATGACAATTAGCCTGAAAGCTTCTAAAATGATAACAGGCCGATTTGTGTGAAAATTTTAATTGATTTAGTATGTTATATATGTTACATGCATCTCATGCACCTCATGCATACATACATCATGCTAATCCTTGTGTTCTAAAAGCCATCATAGACTCCCGTTGGGTTAGGGAAGGGGGAAGACTCACCAAAAGACCGGTAACAGACATGAGTACATCCAATAATGAGGTATCCCGAATAGATCAGTTGGAAAATAGTTTGGCCAAGATTACCGAACAGTTGCAAGCCTTGACCGTTGCCATGACAAATATGGTTGTGCCCCGTGCTGGGGAAACTCTGAGAATGTAAGACGTGAGGAGACTCCGAATGGATTGGGGGATGACATCCCCGCTTTTGATGATGATATGGCTGATTATACCACTGGGAGAAAAGTTGGGTCTCAGGCAGAATTGCAGAAACTTCGTGACCAGATAGAGTCCGTTACCCGTAAGATGAAGGGTAAGAATGAAGACTTACTAGACTATGAGGCGATGACCTTTGAGGAACAGTTGCCTGCTCAGTTCAGAATGCCCGACATGGCCAAGTTTAATGGGAATGGAAACCCGAGAGTCCACCTGCAGCAATATGTCTCAGTCATGAGTTCAGTGGGCCTATCACAGCGCCAAGTCCAAAAGATGTTTGGGATATCACTCGAGGGGGCACCTGTGGTTTGGTATCATAGCCTTGAGAAGAAGGTTAAGGAAGATTGGAGGGAACTAGCTGATGCTTTTCTGAAGCAGTATGTTACAGACTTAGAGATTGACTTGTCACTCCAAGATTTGGAGAACACTAAGCAGAAGCCGGAAGAAAGCTTCAAGGAGTATGTAGATCGCTGGAGAAGCCAGCTTTTGAAAATGCAGACTCGGCCCTCAGATAAGGACCAAATCAAAATGATCATCAAGGGTACTAAGCCCTCTATTTATAGTAAGCTGAGGAGGATGACTTCGATGATTTCTGATTTTCGACAGTTGAGGGAAACTGTCATGGATATAGAAGAAGAAGAAGCTGAGAACAGAAAGATCTATGGCCAGAATAAGAGGACTTTTGGGGGGCATTCTGAGGCCAAGCCCGCTGCGGCCGAAGTCGGTGCCATCAGAAACAGGCAATTCTCCAACCTTGGTAGACCTTTGTCGGAGGTATTTGAAAAGTTACAGGGACAAGGAATCTTGAAACCCTTAGAAGGCAAGTCACTTCCGCACCCCCCACCACCACACATAAATGTGAACCTTTATTGTCACTTCCACCAGCTACATGGCCATGACACCGACAACTGCACCCGCCTCAGGCATGAAATTCAAGATCTCATAGATTCCCTAAAATACCCAACCCATGAAAAGAAACCCTCAACCACCAAGCTTCTTACATGGATGACAGTGAAGAACCATAGGCCGAGGAAGAAGGCAGTGCTGCGGATGATGGAGATGTTCCTCCTAGTCTATTTGATCCAGTTTTTTAAAAAGACATTGATTTTGTTACTTGTTCGAACTCTTTTCCTCAACGATAATAAAGACGTTCATTTCGCTGAAACTCTTCTGCAATATGAGTATATTTGAGAAAAGTATTCAACCTTGGTACTATGGAATCCAGTGATGGACACAGGGAACCTTCGAAATAAGCAAACATAAAAGATAAGATAGACATTCAGAAATTAGGAAATAGAGGCAGTGAAAATGTCAGACTTGGAAGGGAATTAGTTCACCGAGCCGATCAACGTAGAGACAGATTGAAGCAGTAACTTGCCTGAAGAAAAGAAGACTAAGCAGTCATCAAGAAAATTGACAGAAGACCTAACCCGACGGGATAAGAACATTCATACATGCATACACGTAACACATTTTGCATCCTTTCGTGTTTGTTCTGTTTTGTATTCACAGGTTTTGAAAAAAAAAGTGGCAAAGACAAGCCAAACAGAAGCAGTAACAGTACAATGTCAGCAGCCTTCAGGAATGAATCACATGGGTGAGGCCCATATCAGCAGTATCAGTCTGGGGGAGAGACCCATATCGTAGCAATTAGGCCGATGCCCACTTCATTATCAGCATTGCCGGGTATGGCATTCTGGGGCCAAGGCCCACTTCAGTATCAGCATTGCTGGGTATGGCATTCTGGGGGCGAGGCCCATACACATCAGATCAGCATTGCCGGGTAGGGCATTCTGGGGGCGAGGCCCGCATCACATCAGATCAGTTCCGCCGAGAATGGCACTCCGAGAATGGAGATATAGTCCGGGAATGGACAGCTCGAGAATGAGCACGCCGAGAATGGCACTCCGAGAATGGAGATATAGTCCGGGAATGGACACGCTCGAGAATGAGCACGCCGAGAATGGCACTCCGAGAATGGAGATATAGTCCGGGAATAGACAGCTCGAGAATGAGCACGCCGAGAATGGCACTCCGAGAATGGAAATACAGTTCAGGAATGAACAAGACGGGAATGGCACTCCAAGAATTGAAGCATAGTTCGAGAATGAACACCTCACAGTAAAGGTTCGGGAATGGACCAACTCACAGTAAAGGTTCGAAATGAACACCTCACAGTAAAGGTTCGGGAATGGACCAACTCACAGTAACAGTTCGGGAATGAACACCTCACAGTAACGGTTCGAGAATGAACACCTCACAGTAAAGGTTCGGGAATGGACCAACTCACAGTAACAGTTCGGGAATGACACCTCACAGTAACGGTTCGGGAATGGATCAACTCACATTAACGATTCAGGAATGGACCACCTTACAGTAACAGTTCGGGAATGGACATCTCACGAACAGTTCGAGAATGAACACCTCACAGTAACGGTTCGGGAATGGACCACCTCACAGTAACGGTTCGGAAATGGACCAACTCACAGTAACGGTTCGGGAATGGACCACCTTACAGTAACAGTTCAGGAATGGACATCTCACGGTAACAGTTCGGGAATGAACACCTCACAGTAACGGTTCGGGAATGGACCAACTCACAGTAACGGTTCGGGAATGGACCAACTCACAGTAACAGTTCGAGAATGGACCACCTTACAGTAACGGTTCAGGAATGGACCACATCACAACACGGTTCGGGAATGAACCAGGGGTCGCAGCACCTCACCACCCAAATCAACTCAAACACGTGGAAAGTCAAGTGGCAGTTGGCTAGCCAGGTAAGTGAAAATGCATTGCATAACTTTGATAGGATTGTCACTGTTACACATTACACAAGTCCCATCAAAGTGGGGGCGACTGTAGGCATTGCATTTTTGCATGTGAAACCCGATGATGAGCCTCATTTGGAGGCACTATCTTTTAAGTCGCGGAAATCGCGGGAAACGGACGTCGGAAGGGAAGAGTCAAGAATTGACGGTTTTATCGGATTTAGTTCACGTGTTTAGCTTCGGGTTCGCTGTTGGATCTCCGTTTTCAAACTTAACCTTAGCCCAAGCCCATTAAATCACATCCAAAGAATAATTAATATGTGTCACAATCAAAATAATTAAAACATTAAAATATATGTCACAAATTTTAAATTAAATTGAAATAAATAATCAATTAATTGAATTAAATGTTAAATCTAAAAATCATAAACCAATTGAATTAATTAAATTAAATTCACAAATTAAATCAATTAAATTAATTCCAATTCAAATTAAATAAACAAATTAAATATTAATTAAATAATATACCAAATTAAATAAAAACAAATAAAATCTAAATAATCACCTACCAAAATAATAAAAATACTTACCCAAATTAAAGAAATTGCATGCCTAATTAAAATCAATCAACAAATATTATTCCTAATTAAAAATATATTATTCCTAACTTAAAATATTGTATGCCTAATCAACACAAACTAAATATACTACCTTCCTAATCTAAACCAATCTTGTCTCCATCAAATCCATTGATTTCCTTCTTTAACACTAAATCAAATCCCTATCCATGCAAACCCTAATGGACAACTATAAAACACACACTAATTTCAACCCTAGGAGATAACACTCACTCACGGCACAAAGAATAAGCAAATACAAAAAACCCTAAACTTGAGAGCCCCTCACGTGAAGTCACTCATCTTCACTCAACAGTTTCACGCCACCAGCCATGCAATGAACAAAAAATATGCCCCTGCCGCTTCAACAAACAAGAGCACATTCAGCTCAGCCTCACGCCACACGTAACTTACCCACGCCCTTCACGCCTTAAGCCACGAACCAACCCTGCTCGACGCCCCTCAAACACCTCAACTTCACGCTAAACTCATCAGCACGTCCACAAGCCACCTTGACATACCCACTAACTAAATAAACCACACTTCCCCTACGTACACATAGCCTCATCGCACACTGGCCCCAACAAAAAATACACTACACAAAGCAACAAAACCATGCCAAACCACCAGCCCACTCATGCCTAATAAAACTCACAGCAGCCCCTCAACTTCAAAAATCAAATCTGTCCCCAAATAGCCCCTATATACCGAGAAGAAACCAGCCCCTAAACCGACACAGAACCAGTGAACAAATCACCCCAAAACAGTGAGTAAACAATCCCCGAAAATACCCCAAAACAGTCCCAAAACTGTACAAAACAGTCCCTAAATGTACCTGAAACAGTGAGCAGCGAAACGGCAGCGAGTTAGCAGCAAAACGGAGTGAAAACAGTGAGCAAAACAGTGAAACAGCGAGGTAAAACGCAAACCAGTGAACCAGAAAAGTTGCGGAGTGATAGCCCTTCCGACGGTTGTAAACGCGAGTCCGGAAGACGACTTAAAAGGTTAGACCCGAGGGTACCTTTCACACTTGTTTTCTTTTTTATTATTTATTCGATTTTTTATTGATTCTTTTAATTGTGTTTTAAATTATTTATTGAATATTGTTTGCATGTGATGTGTGTTGTGGCCATTGATTAAAACGGAAAATACGTCGTCTCTCGTGGTATATAGGATGGAAACCCAGACGTAAATTCCATAGCCGATTCCGAATGGATGGTAGTGCGGTCTGTACTTGGGATACAACTCCACGTACCACTTGAGTAAACGGGGCATATTTCGCTTTATGTTATTTTGATTATTCGCACTTTATTATTCCGTCTTTTAATTTCCGCATGTTATTTATTTATGTTGTGATGCGATCGAGCGCATGGGCTTAGTAAGTCGGATTAAAGGTTCCCTATTTGGAGGGGTTAAAATCCTTTACCACGATGCTTTGCCGCGCCGGTTGATGTGTGTTCGGTTGGATGTAAGATATGTTCAATCGGGCATACTAAGTTTGATATGATTGTCTTTATTTTTGTATGCATGATGCGATCGAGCGCATGGGCTTAGTGAGTTAGTCCAAAGGTCCCCTCTTTGAGAGATGAAGAGCCTAAAAGGCCACCTTTGTGACACTACTTCGCCGCCCGGACGAAGTGTGTTTGGGTTGAATGTACGTTCAATCGGGCATATGAAGTCCTACACTTTTATTGTCTTTATTTCATGTATTGTGATGTGACGCGCATGGGCTTAGTATGTTGGTCTAAAGATCCTCTCTTTGAGAGACAAAGAGCCCCAAAAGGCCACCTTTACGGCAGTACTTCGCCGCGCCCCTTTATTTTGTTGTTTAGTATGACGTCTTCTACATGACCATGCATCATATCACATTGCGCATGGGCTTAGTATGTTGGTCTAAAGGTCCTCTCTTTGAGAGACAAAGAGCCTAAAAGGCCACCTTTACGGCAGTACTTTGCCGCGCCTCTTTTATTTAGTTATTCGCTTCATAACGTCTTTTTGAAAATTCATGCATCATATTTCATTGCGCATGGGCTTATCAAGTGAGATCAAGGGTCCTCCACTTTGAAGGATGAAAATGCTTGAAAGCTACCTTTGCTACAATGATTTGCCGCGCCCCTTAATATGTTATTATGTACGAGAAGTCATATATTCATATGTTCATGTATGTGTCATGTTGTTTACTGCATTTTGGAGGTCACTGCTATAACCTCGTTCGAACGCGTTCCGAAACGCCGCACGAACGCATGTTTTCTGTCTGATCCCGTTTGAACGCGTTATCAAACGCTATACGAACGCGATCCTTATGTTTACCGTTCGAACGCGTTTACGAACGCTACACGAACGCGAATACACTGAATTGAGTCATTTTCATCATATGTGCGTCTATGTCTATATCTATCTTCTTTTGCACCACGTCATAGCATGCTCACTTTAATGCCTAATTGCATCTCTAAGCGTCTTTTTGCATTATGTGCTTAGTTGACCCTTTTATTTGTGCATGGACATGTAATGGCTATTTGTTTATGATATGTCTATGAAATCACATGTTCACCATCATTTGATTCGCCTTTATGTGTGCTTGTGTGGTATGTGCTTGCGTTTCCATGAATACAACATGCCAATGAAATTGTCTGTTTGTTGATTTAATGTACTTCTAAGCATGCAATCTTATATGTGAAATACATGTATATTTAGGCGCATATTTTATTTTATAAATGTGAATTTAGAAGCATGATACCCTTAGAAATAAGTGTTACTTCAGCTTGTTTAAATTATTATATAAATCCTTTCATTACAAGTGACATGAGTAAGGGACCATTCTGAACCAACGGTTTGAGGTCTTCCCTTGCGAGGGGTGAGTGCGGCCTTAAATCTCATTTTCCCGGTTCACACCGGGTGGCAACTCCATTATTCTCCAGTTTAGTCCCCCGTGGCTACTCCGTACTCCTGACTAGGCCGCGAGCCTAGGACAGCATGCGTCGCCCAGGTTCTGTTGTCTACAGAAATCAAAGAGTTTCGACACGAAGTAGACAAACAGATCGGCTAAAGTATTAAACACAAGATTGGACCATGATGAAAATACTTAAGCAATAAGTTTTTCGATTACTTGAAAAAGTATAGTATTCTTTCAATGAGGACTCCTTCCGGAACACGTCAATTTGACGGTGTGTCTGAACGGAGAAACCGAACCTTGTTGGACATAGTAAGGTTAATCATGAGTCGCTCTGAGCTACCATTTCCTTCAAAGGATACGCATTAAACAGTGCAAAACTTATTTTGAATAAGGTTCCATGAAAATATGTTTGACAGACTTCATATTAGATATGAACAGGAAAGAAACTAGGTTTTCTTATTCCTGAAAATTTGGGAATGCTAGGCATATGTTTGGATGATACCAAACTAGAACCTAAATTGGATAAGTGTCTAATTGAAGGTTATCCTAGGGAAACCAAAGTATAATACTTATACAACTCACAAGAGAACAATGTAATTATTGCTCACCATGCGGTTTTCCTAAGAGGAATACTGATATGCATTGGTAAGTGAGAGAAAGGAAAGTAAAACTCGATGAAAATTGGAGTAATATTATTTCAGGCATCGATTCCTTATTGGAACATAAATAGTTCATCAAGGATGAAAACTATACCAATAATCTTCGAATACACAAGAACCACGTAAGTCAGAGAGAGTCAGAAAACAACTTGGGAGGTATGGGTTTTTGATCTCACCTCATAAAGATGTCAATCTTATTGAGGAATACGAACTGACTACGTATGAGGAAGTGATACAAGGTATCGACTCCCTATCATGGCAAAGTTCCATGATATCTAAAATGGATTCCATGTATACCAACTAAATTTAGATACTAGTTGTTGTACCGAAAGGCATTGTGCCTATTGGTACTATATAAGTCTTCAAGGAAGACATACATGGAAGGCAACATACCAACGTACTAAGATAGGCTTGTAGCGGAAAGGTATCGTTATCAACATTGTGTGGATTACAACGAAACCTTTTACCCGTTGCCATTGTTAAATCCATTTGGATAATGTTTGCTAATGTTGCATATTTCATTATGAAATATGGCAACTGAACGTCAAAATTGCTTTCCTAAAACGGAAACCTTTTGGAGGATGTTTACAACATCCTGACGGTTTTGTCGTACCAAAATGAGCAAACAAGGTTTGCAAGTTAATTCGATACATGGATGGATTGAAGCAAGCATTGCGTTCTTGGAATTATCGTTTTGATGTAATCATAATGGTATATGATTTAATTCAAAACGAAATGATTCTTGTGTATATAAGGAGGTTAGTGGGAGCGCACTGACAGTGAATGTCCTAAGTAATGATGACATATCATTTCTTGGAAATGATATTCCCATAATACAATCGGTGAAAGCTTGGCTTTCATGAAAATTCTCCGTAGAATTCTTGGGAGAAACAACCTTTATTCTAGGAATAAAGATCTACTGGGATAGATTTAAAGTTATTGGTACTCTCCGAGAAACCGTACATTGAAAAATGCATGTGACCTGGTGTCTCATATGCTTTGAGCATATGGAGTCACAATCGGGTCAATCCAAGTTAGTCACTGGATTGATGTTAAGAACATCCTTTAGTATCTTAGATGAACTAATGATGCTTTCTTATGCAATGGAGAAGGAGAACTTGAAGTGACTGGGTTCACCGTTCCAAGTTTCCTAACCGATAAAAATGACTATTAGTCGTAGTAACGGTACTATAAAGTTTGAATAACGGAACAGTGAGCTGGAAATCTTCCAAGCAAGATATTGTTGCCGAATAAACAATAAAAGCAGAATATTGCTGCAGCTGAGGCAGCAATAGAAGCCTTTTGGATCGAAAATAATCCTAATTAGATTAGGAGCAGTTCTGTTAGCAGCTGAGCTAGGCTACAACAAATGCTAAAGAATTAATGGTCTCATCAACGATCCAGATATATATTTCAAATATTCATCTGATTCGTTCGGATCATACATCGTGGCGATGTGATGATAGAATAAATCGCATCAGATGATAACCCTGCAAATCCACTGACGAAAGTCTTTCCTCCGCAGAAATTTGAGCGAACCGTACATAGTTTGGGTGTAGGACACTTGAGTGGTTGGCTATAGGCCAAGTGGGAGATTTTTGGACAATTATGGCCCATAGCATCACTATTTGTACAGATCATGGTGTTGTTGTACAAATTAACTATGTGACAAAGGAAATTGCTATTTTATCATTTGTAATTAGATTACCAAGATGTATAAATGATAGAAGGTCCATATGATTTGTTCCGAATTGAGATGATATGAGACAATATCAATCCATAAAGGTTTAATCATTAAATATCCCTAGTCGGAGTATTATCGAGATTGGACATCGATAATGCGTAAAAGACTAGTATTGCACTTGTGCGTGTTATGGGAGCATAACAGAATAGTTCTCATATATTTGGGTATTGGATACTTATGCAAGTGTAATAAGAGGTACCGATGGTACAGAAACAGCTTCGCTCTGGATATACCCCTCGGAATTCCATTGGTAGTATGACTATATGTCTATGGAAGTCCGAATCAGGGTAGGTGTATTTAGTCTTAACCCGAGACTTGCACCGCTAATACTTACGACAATCAATATACTTTGGTTTTGGTCGTCCAGGGCTTTAACAGGTTCTGTGTACGCCTCTTCTGGGTATATTAGGAATCATATTGTATTGGGTGTGATGTCAAGACGGAAGTATCACTCCAGTCATAGTGGAGATGATGATCACGTAGGATACGGAACTGGTTCTTTTTTATGTTGCAGCAATCGGGATATTATGACTAGGTCATGTTTATCTGATTATAGAGACTAGTTACTAGAGATCCGATATGTGCTTCGTACGGGGCAGACACAATTCCAGCCCCAGGCCCTGAACGTGACATCTGATGATGGATCGCAATACGCAATACTACGTATACTACGCTTGATATAGATCACTTATTCCTATAAGAATATTTCTGGAGAATTGGGTAGGCACAGTACTTTGCTAGAAGTCAACCATGTCTTGTAAATCGGTAAAAACATAGTACTAGGTACATACGTGTTCGGATAGTCCGACGATCGGATTTACTGCCAACATATCTGGGGATCTCATGGGTCGCTTCCCGAAGATTCACCGATGACATATGACTCGCACTTTATTAATATGGGATTAATTATAAGAGAGAGAAAATTAATCTGGGATTAATTACGGAGATATTTTATCTGGGATAAAATATTATTTAAAGAGAGAGAACGATTAATTTGGAATTAATCGATAAAATAATATATTCGATATATTATACGAAATTGGATTTCGACGCGGAATTAAAATTAGATTTTAATTCGGGCGAACGAGTTAATTTAGAATTAATTCGTTAGCGACGTGAATAGTAATTTTGCTAGGCATAATTATTTAATTACGTCGCAACGGAAAATTCGTTAATTCAGAATTAGCGAACCAGAGCTCAGGAGTGTTTGCGGGCGCACTCGCATTTCGAATTCAAGTGCGGCCCACAAGTCACATCAAGCGTCAAATCACTAGTCAATCAAGTGATAGATGTCTGTCACTTTGAGTGATTGACAACATGTCACTTATTGATTGATGGTGGTGGTTGGATGACTTAAATGCCATTTACCATTTTTTTGATTTTTGGTATTTGACTTTCTTTTTGTGTATTAGATACACAAAACACACAACAACCACTTCTCTCCCTCCTCTTCTCTGTTTCGGCCAATGGCCATTTTCTTTCTTTATTTTGGCAAGGCCAAGAGTTAGCAAGAAGGAAGGAAAATTTTGTGGCAAAATTTCCAAGTGCTAGTACACATTAGGAGTCTTCCGAAGGTGATAGGGAAACCTACCCGTGGGCATGGAATGCACACCAAGCTTGGAGCTTATAGGACCGAAAATGTTGCCCAAATGGAGGAGCAAAACCGAGAGGCACCATTTGCAAAGCTTGGAGCTTGGAGCATCAATGGAGGGCATGACCGAAAATTTCAAGGAACATAAAGACCACCATTGCCGAGAGCTTCCAAGGAGGAGCCAAAAGTTTTGTGTTCAACGCATCGTAAATCCGATCATTGTAAGTATGATTCCGCCATTCTTTTATGAGTATTCACACATGATTTCATTGCTTGAATTGATCTTGGGACTAATCTAGAAGCCTAACAAATAGCTATCAAGCCAGCTTGAGCATGGCTCATTGTGAGGCGTTTTATGGTAGGCCGTGTAGATAGCCCTCATATTGAGCGGAGCCAGAATAGCACATCATTATTGGGCCAGATTTGATCTAAGAGACGACTGTAAATATCATAGTCATTCAATAGAGGCTAAAAGAGGATCAAAGTCATCAAAATATTAAAAAAAATATTTAATGAATTAATGATTTTGAAATATAAATATTAGTTATTTTATGTCCCGAAAATTATCATATATATAAAGTTTCAAGACATCAAAAGTAATAAATAAATGAAATAATAGTAAAAACTTTAAAAAAATTAAATTTTTAGAAAAATAATAAAAAACATTTAGAAAAATAATAAAAATATTATAGTGTCGGGTCGGTTTGGGTTTTAATATCAAACCCGTGACCAAACTCGTAAATTTCGGGACGGATCGAGTTAACTCGAAAAATCATTTTTTTTTTTAAACCTGCGCGGGTCGAATCGAGTCGCTGGTTGACCCAAACATTTGCCTGCCCCTACTATACCCTTGTGTATTTTGAATTTTGGGATGCTCATTTTACGAGGGAATGATGTAAAACTCCATAATTTTGTAAGAATATTATTATAAAATAATAGAAAATTTGGGGTCAAAAGTCAAATTTTGACTTGATCAAAATTGTACCTAAATATAAAATTTCGAAACTTTCAGAAACTTAAATGAGAAAATTTAAGAGTTTCTTAGATAAATTTCACTTTAATCAAACATCAGGGACTCAATGAAAAATTTCCATAAATATCTAATTCGATCCATACAGGTACCGACACGTGTCCCATTAATTTTATTCCTAGCAAAAAAATACTATGTGATAGTGTTAATATGTAATTTATATAATAATCTAATAATATCTTATCACGTATGTTAAAAAAATTATAATTATATTTAATAGAATTTCAAATGCAATATATTCATTATTTAATAATATCACATACAATCGATGATTGTAAAGAATTAGTCAACCAACACAGCTTTTGAGGTATCATGTAGGGGTGTTCGCGGTGTGGTTTAGGTCGGTTTTTCATTTTATGCTTTAAATTGCGCGGGTTGGTGGTTTAGGAAATTAGAAACCGAAACTGAAAATTTGATAAGGAAAATCGCGGCGATTCAGGTCGGCGGTTCAGCAGTTTGGGCGGTTCGGGTCGGCGGTTTGGATTAGAAATTTTTTAAAGAAAATTTTGTATGTTTTTACATAATAATTGAAGAGAAAAAATACCTAATTTTCATTCATACGTTGCAAATTGTCACATGATCGGAAACTTTTGATAAATTCAAAGAGTTTTGACACGATGTAGACAAACAGATCGGCTAAAGTATTAAAACCGTCACGGTTAGACTATGATGAAAATACTTAAGCAATAAGTTTCTCATATACATGAAAGAGTATAGTATTCTTTCAATGAGGACTCCTTCCGGAACACATCAATTTGACGGTGTGTCCGAACGGAGAAACCGAATTTTGTTGGACATGATAAGGTTAATCATGAGTCGCTCCGAGCTACCATTTACTTCAAGGGATACGCATTAAACAGTGCAAAACTTATTTTGAATAAGGTTCCATAAAAATATGTTAGACAGATTTCATATTAGATATGAACAGGAAAGAAATCGGGTTTTCTCAATCCTGTAGATTTGGGAATCATAGACATATGTTTGGATGATACCAAACTAGAACCCAAATAGGATAAGTGCCTAAGTTGTGGGTTATCCTAGGGAAACCAAAGTATAATATTTATACAACTCACTAGAGAACAATGTAATTGTTGCTCGCCATGTGGTTTTCCTAAGAGGAATACCTATATGCAGTGGTAAGTGGGAGGAAAGTAAAACTCGATGAAAATCGGAGTAATACTATTCCAGGCACCGATTCCTTAATGGAACACAAATAGTTCATCAAGGATGAAACTATACCAATAATCTTCGAATACACAAGAACCGCGTAAGTCGGAGAGAGTCAGAAAATAACCTGGGGTATGGGTTTCTGATCTCACCTCATAAAGATGTCAATCTTATTGAGGGATACGAACTGACTACGTTTGAGGAAGTTATACAAGGTATTGACTCCCAATTATGGCAAAGTGACATGATGTCTGAAATGGATTCCATGTATACCAACCAAGTTTAGACACTGGTTGTTGTACCGAAAGGCATTGTGTCTATTGGTACTATATAAGTCTTCAATGAAGACATACATGGAAGGCAACATACCAACGTACTAAGCTAGGCTTGTAGCGAAAAGGTATCGTTATCAACATTGTGTCGATTACGACGAAACCTTTTAACAGTTGCCATTGTTAAATCCATTTGGACAATGCTTGCTGATGCTGCATGTTTCATTTATGAAATGTGGCAGCTGAATGCCAAAATCGATTTCCTTAAACGGAAACCTTTTGGAGGATGTTTACAACATCCTAACGATTTTTTCGTACCAAAACGAGCAAACAAGGTTTGCAAGTTATTCGATCCATGAATGGATTGAAGCAAGCATAGGGTTCTTGGAACTATCGTATTGATGTAATCATAATGGTATATGATTTAATTAAAAACGAAAATGATTCTTGTGTATATAAGGAGGTTAGTGGGAGCGCACTGACAGTGATGTCCTAAATAATGATGACGTGTCATTTCTTGGAAATGATATTCCCATAATACAATCGGTGAAAGCTTGGCTTTCATGAAACATTCTCCATAGAATTCTTGGGAGAAACAACATTTATTCTAGGAATAAAGATCTACTGGGTTAGATTTAAAGTTGTTAGTACTCTCCGAGAACTCGTACATTGAAATAAATGTACGCGACCTGGTGTCTCATATACTTTGAGCATATGGAGTCACAATCGGGCCAATCCAAGTGATAGTCATTAGATTGATGTTAAGAACATGAATGAATATCTTAGAGGAACTAAGGATGCTGTCTTAAACTATGGAGAAGGAGAACTTGAAGTGACTGGGTTCACTGCTGCAAGTTTCCTAACTGATAAAAACGACTATAAGTCGCTATAATAGTACTATAAGTTTGAATAACGGAATAGTGAGCTGGAAATCTTCCATGCAAGATACTGTTACCGAATAAACAACAAAAGTGGATTATTGCTGCAGCTGAGGCAGCAATAGAAGCCTTCTGGATTGAAAATAAATCTAATTAGATTAGATATAGTTATGTTAGCAGCTGAGCTAGGCTTCAGCACAGGCTAAAGAATTAATGGTCTTATCAACGATCCAGATATATACTTCAAATATTCATCTGATTCGTTCGGATCATACATCGTGACGATGTGATGATTGAATAAATCGCATCAGACGATAATCATACAAATCCACTGACAAAAGTCTTTTCTCAAAAGAAGTTTGAGCGAACCATACATAGTTCGGGTGTAAGACACTTGAGTGATTGGCTATAGGCCAAGTGGGAGATTGTTGGACAGTTATGGCCCATAGCATCACTATTTGTACATATCATGGTGTTGTTGTACAAATTAACTATGTGACAAAGGAAATTGCTCTTTTATCATTTGTAATTAGATTACCAAGATGTATAAATGATAGAAGGTCCATATGATTAGTTCCGGATTGAGATGATATGAGACAGTATCAATCCCCGAAGGTTTAATCATTAAATATCCTTAGTCGTAATATTATCGAGATTGGACATCGATAATGTGGAATAGACTAGTATTGTACTTGTGCGCGTTGTGGGAGCAAAACGACATAGTTCTCATATATTTGGGTATAAGATACTCATGCAAGTGTAGTAGGAGGTTGTGTTTACCGATGGTACGGAAACAGCTTCGCTCTGGATAGACCCCTCAGAATTTCATTGGTAGTATGACTATGTGTCTATGGAAGTCCGAATCAGGGTAGGTGTATTTGGTCTTAACCTGAGACTTGCACCGCTAATACTTGCGACAATCAATATACTTTAGTTTTGGTCGTCCAAGGCTTTAACAGGTTTTGTGTACGCCTCTTCTGGGTATATTGAGAATCGTAGTGTATTGAGTGTGATGTCGAGATGGAAGTATCACTCCATTCATAGTGGAGATGATGATCACGTAGGATACAGAACTGGTGCTCTTATATGTTGCAGCTATCGGGATATTATCACTAGGTCATGTTTATCCGATTATAGAGACTAGTTACCAGAGATCTGATATGTGCTTCGTACGGGCAGACATAATTCCAGCCCCAGGCCTTGCACGTGACATCCGATATTGGATCGAAATACGCAATACTACGTATACTACGCCTGATATAGATCACATATTCCAGTAAGAATATTTCTGGAGAATTGGGTAGGCACGGTGCTTTGCTAGAAGCCAACCATGTCTTGTAAATCGGTAAAAAACGTAGTAATAGGTACGTACGTGTTGGGATAGTCCGACGATCGGATTTACTGTCAACATATCCGGGGATCTCATGGGTCGCTTCCTAAAGATTCATCGATGACGTATAACTCGCACTTTATTAATCTTGGATTAATTATAAGAGAGAGAAAATTAATCTGTGATTAATTACATATATATTTTATCTGGGATAAAATATTATTTAAAGAGAGAGAACGATTAATTTGGAATTAATCGATAAAATAATATATTCGATATATTATACGAAATTGGATTTTGACACGGAATTAAAATTAAATTTTAATTCGGGCGAACGAGTTAATTTAGAATTAATTCTTTAGCGACGTGAATAGTAATTTTATAGTCATAATTATTTAATTAAATTAAAAATGAATCAAAAAAATAAATGAATAGATACGAAATCTATAATATTTATTAACAAAAATAAAAAAAATTGAAAATAATTAGTAAAATGGGAAAGTGAGTTATAATTAGTATATAATTATTTTTAAATTAATATATATAAATACATAAATTTTGTAATATGTAATAATTGTTTGAGTCATTTCACACAATGAGATGGGTATTATGGTAAATTGATTAGGGGACAAAGGGGAGGGGAATGGCAGGGAGGGGTGGGATGATCAATTTTCATTGTGAAAATACTTTATATCATAAATGACAGAAAAGTCCAAAAACCAATAAAAATGACAAATTTGGGGACCACGCCACATTTACGTTTGTGGCTCCACATTCAGAGACCACGTTTACGTTGGTTGAACATGTGCATGCAACAAACTATAGTTCCACATTCAGAATTTGACTGGCTTTTGGGAATGGCGTAAAAAAGTCTAGTAAGTTCAATAGTGGTTTTTCTTTTAAATTAATTAAATACAATAACATACTTTTAATTTAAATATCACTTGTTAGATAATGAAAGAAAGTCTTGAATTCACTCTATATAAATTTACAATGGTAAAGGCCTATATATATAGGCTAGATAGAAAACCAAAATAGAAAAGGAATCCTATTGCTATGAACAATAATAATGAATATAGGAAATCTTCATCTAATAGGGAAATATAATAAAACCATAAATCCTAATGGTAATAGGAATTCTATTTTAGATATTGATTCCATATTCCTTAACACCCCCCCTCAAACTCAAGCTGGTAACGAAGGAGTAAGCTTGAGGTTGCATCTTGAAATCGGAGAGCGGAGTTCTGAAACTTGGAAATCTTGAAACTTGGAGGCTGGAAACCTTGAGATAATGGATGAGCTTTAACCTACGAAGCTCGAAGGGGGGAGCCGAAGCCCAAAATGATGCCGAAGCAGGAGAGCTTTAACCTACGAAGCCCGAAGGGGGAGCCGAAGCCCAAGAGGAAGCCGGAGCCGGAGAGCTTTAACCTACGAAGCCCGAAGGGGGAGCCGAAGCCCAAGAGGATGCCGAAGCCGGAGAGCTTTAACCTACGAAGCCCGAAGGGGGAGCCGAAGCCCAAAATGTTGCCGAAGCAGGAGAGCTTTAACCTACGAAGCCTGAAGGGGGAGCCGAAGCCCAAGAGTGTCGAAGCCAGAGAGGGAGCGAAATCCCGAAAGAGAGCCGAAGCCCGACAGGGAGCGAAATCCCGAAATAAAGCCGAAGCCGAAAAGGGAGCGAAATCCGAAAGAGAGCCGAAGCCCGAGAGTGCCGAAGCCGAAAAGGGAGTGAAATCCCGAAAGAGAGCCGAAGCCCGAGAGGGAGCGAAATCCCGAAATAAAGCCGAAGCTGAAAAGGGAGCGAAATCCCGAAATAAAGCCGAAGCCGAAATGGGAGCGAAATCCCGAAATAAAGCCGAAGCCGAAAAATGGAGCAAAATCCTGAAAGAGAACCGAAGCCCGAAAGGAAGCGAAAACACGAAAGAAAATAGAAAAACCAGAAATAAGAGTGACAAATTTTTCCAAAATCAGGAAGAAAATTGGCAAGAAAAAAGACAAAAGAAAGGGGTGGCTCATGATATGTGAAGCACTCATGAAAGGGTGGCGCGTGGGAAAAGCAATGTGGTGGTTGGCAATTGGGGAGCGCGTGAGGGTCACGCAATTATGGTAGCCGTGATCCCCCACACGCCGATGAGAATTAGAGAGAGTGAAACTAGAAAAATCAGAACCTGGTGTCTGATACCATGTTAGATAATGAAAGAAAGTCTTGAATTCACTCTATATGAATTTACAATGGTAAGGCCTATATATATATGTTAGATAGAAAACCAAAATAGAAAAGGAATCATATTGCTATGAACAATAATAATGAATATAGGAAATCTTCATCTAATAGGGAAATATAATAAAACCATAAATCCTAATGGTAATAAGAATTCTATTTTAGATATTGATTCCATATTCCTTAACATCACTAATGAATGTTTGAGTCGAGAAATGTTGTCTTGATTTAATAGTAGGATACAGTATAGGGAATTGGAGATTGAGTTGCATGATTGTAGTCAAGTACTCGCAATATATACATAGTATGGATGGGCTGTGTGATGAGGGCAGTTGGTACAGTTTAAAGAAAGTGATGCTGGTATATTGGGCGGTTGATGCTGTCTGTGGGAAGTTGGAAATACCTTGGGCAAGTCAGTTGCATGCACAAGCATGAGAATGACTTCACATGCAACACACAAATAAGGCAGTTATGTTGGCAACCGTAGGTAATTACCCTGCATGGAACGTGTGGGAAAATCGAATGAAGACTTGTGTGGATAGACTTTAGTGCGTCTTGCATACAGTGGTGTATCCAGAAATTTCAGTTAGTGGAGGCTAAATTTTTTTCTTACCAAAATAATATATAATGAATTCATACATATTTTTTGAAATTACAAGATGATCCATATACTTTTGAAAATTATGAAATAACCCTTTATTTCTAAACTTATAAATTAACCCAAAATTTTCAGAATTATTTTTTTATCCATAATTTCTAAAAATATCAATTTACCCTAAAAATTTAAGTAAAAATTTATTTTTAAAATTATGTATTTTAAGTTTATATAGTATATTATATACTAAATTTATGCAAATTTATTTGAGATTTAATCACTTTTTTAATTAAATTGTTAAAAGCCTAGTGCTAAAACGCAACATTTGTTCTTTGAACAACTATAAATAAAAAAATAAATAAAAATTATATAAAATAATTATATTAATATTAATATGTGAATATTTTATACATAACAACTATATACGACGTGGTTTAATAAAAAATAACTATAAATAAATCAATAAATTAGAAGATTAATAACCAAACCTAAGTATAAATATAGTTTTTTTTTTAATTTTTATTTAAATGGAATGGAATCCCTATTCTTTTGTAAATGGAAAAACACATAAATGAGTTGATTTAAGATGAAAAATAGCCAATTATCTATACACATACAAATTAAATATAATTATTTTAGATATGTTTAAGAAATAAGATTGATGCAAAAGTGTATTGGAATTTTTTTTAACTAATTTGAGCTTGGGCCTACATATTATATTAAAATATACACTCATCAAAAATTAATAAATAATAATATTATTAGTGTTGTTTAATTATTTATATTTTCTAATATATAAAAAATTTAGTTGGTCCAGTGGGGGCAACTGTCCCCACTGGGCCCAACATGGCTCTGCCACTGCTTGTATTCCTAGAGTAATTGAGAGGTAACTACTATGACTTGTTGGCTGGTGTAACATCCCGCCTAAGCCAAGATGCTACTGGCAGGAGACAGGTTAATCTTGCCTCCATAAGCCTCTGACTGTGACGAAATTTCGGCATGATGTATTCGTAACATCATGTAACCTGGCCTACAGCCAGCATCCATTTACAACATGAAAATAAAATCTCGGCCTCAGGCCGGTATCTCAACATCAATGCAATCTAAGGGCCCATCTAATGTGTAATGCAGACATATAAACACAATACAATCAGGGCTTCATGCCCGAAAATGCGTATATACAAAAACTTGTACAATTTGATCTTATACAACTCAAATTCTACAACTAAACTCATAAACAACTTGACTCATACTACCCCCTAAGACCTGGTGACTGGCTGACTGCAACGCTGCTATCCGGCTCCTCAAACTTTGGTGTATGTGGTCGACCGATCAAGTCACCAACCTGCAAAACTCAAATACTGTTGTGGTGTGAGTCATAAGACTCAGTAAGTAACTATGCTCATTCCTTGAGCATCAAACACAAGCAAGGTCTGAATTCCATTTTATATTAATCTGAACTTTTTGTGATCATGCACATATATCACAGTCTGATTTATTATTTTTTTTTCTGATTCCTTATCCATTTATAAACTTATTACTAGTTACTATTCTTTCTAACTATACATACGTAAATTTTAAGCTCTGTTTCTTAGTTACAATCAATATCCATAATATACTTATTAAGTTCCTGTATCTCTAATCATTAAAATAAATTCCATTACGCTTCTGCTGCACTATTCTGTTAACTTATTACTTACCTACTTACTTTTTGCTAATCTAGATTGGTTACTTACCATACTTATCTTTCTTTTATTTATTTGAAATATCATCAAATCGGATTATAAAATAATCTTTCTATTAAACATCCAGCAAATTAACATTAACCATATAAACATATATATGAAACCAAATAATCACACGCTAATATCTTACAAACTGTTCCTTCTATGTAGACATATAATACACACAGGCATCAATCATAATCACATAAATATAATCATGCTATCATACTCCAATGTCAACTATATGCATCTCGTACATTAACCATAAAGTATGATTTATATGCATAACCTATAAGTTGTAATGAACTTTAACTATACCATACTTTTTAAAAAAAAATACTTTATGAAAACCTTTTCTGAAAAACTGCTTTCTGAAAACTATTTTCTGAAAATCTGAAAGTCTCTCAATAAAATCTCTTTTTCTGAAAACATGCTTAAAATCTCTGGTTCCTGTAAACTATTTCTAAAACCTGTTTTCTGAAAACTGATTACTGAAATTTAACTTTTGAAAACTACATACTGAAGATCTGAAAACTCTGTAATGAAAATCTGAAAACTGCTCTACGTCCAGGACCATAACTCAACTGGACGTCTCTCTACACCCAATACCATAACTCAACTGGGTGTACTCGATGCCCAGGACCATAACTCAACTGGGCATCTCTGAAAATCAGGATTTCGGGACCCTGTAGCCCCTAGTCCTGCTCGAGGATCTGAGAGCGTCCCCTCAATCCTCCACTTGTGCACATGCGTCTAACCGTCAATTCCAAACTGTACAACTGGGATGGGTCAAATCTCAATCCCGAATCCAAAGTATCCGTCAATTCCGAACTATATCTCAAGTTACATACTGGGGTGAGTTTTTACCTCATGCCCCGAAAACCATAAAATCGTAATCTGTAACTCAAACTGTAAAAACATTTTCTGAAATATGATTCTTTTCAAAAGCATTTGAAATCTTTCTTTAAAATATTTGAATCTTTAAAAAAAAACATCCTTAACCTTAACTCAACTTATCTCTGGAAATCTTAATATATAAACATGCATATGCATTTCTTATACTATGTACATGCGTTCATTCATACATATCTATGATACATTGAAATTATTCATATACCTGCACACTCTATGAATACACAAAACTTGTCTTTATATAGTCATATTTATATATACTTCCATACATATATATCAATACGCTCATACTTCATCTTTGCCACATTCCGAAACATTTCATTCATATAATACATACATATGCATACTCACACAAATCTATATATTCTTCCATACCTATGACTTAAAGACATGTAAATACTACCCTCTCCATATGCTTTCCATATATTTATTACTAACTATGTTTATAAATAAATCTTTTAACACTAACGAGAGATGCTTCACCAGGACACATTAATTTAGTACTAGTTTTAACAAGTTCTTTAAAAATTTGATTAATATTAGCATGATGAAATACACCTTGAATTGGATCAATCATTTATGTTCCTTGAAATTTAACTTAACTCATTTAATGAACTATGTTATATTCTACCATGTCATAGACTTAGGTTATTGATAAAGAAAGTGACTGATCCTTATCTTAGCTTTAATACCGAAGCATAATATCTCAATCAAGCAGAAAATTTCTAAAAGATATAGAACCATGTCGCTTCTTTTAATTTCAGTTCTGAATGAAAGCCAAATGCTCATATTGGTAAAAACAAATTATATTCTCGAGAATAAAATTACAATCTATAGCTAAAATTTCAATAAGTCACTTCTTTGCTGCACCTTTTCAGTTATAAAAAAAATATCCTTGAAAAATTATAGCTTTTCTAAAAACATTGAAAATAAAACAAAATGTTTTAGTTTTGTCCTCATTTCCGAGAGCAAAACACCAAACTGAACTGAGAGCCACAGAATCAAATTGAGCTCAATCAAGCAAAAAAAAAATTTTGTTTCTAGCAATACCACTCATCTTTTCCACTATATCTCATCCACCTAATCTTACTTGATCATTAATCATACATTAATCATAAATCAAATTTAAACTAGAATAACTCATTTTTACTACCGAAATAACAATCACAACCAAGACAACATTTCATTTATTTTAACAATCAATATTTTTTATTTATCCTTAACTCAACATTCTTGATCTAACTCCTTAGAATCTCTAGAGCTTGAATCCATCACCCTAAACTTGCTTAAGCTTGATCTCTATCGCTATTCTTCCAAAATGTTTAACTAAGATTGCAAAATTTCTCGTACCTTCTTCACCTTCACACTCGGCTATCTCACTCTTTTTTCTTTTTTTTATATATATTACGAATTTCATAACTAAGATTCATCCAATTTCTAATCTTGATAAATCCCTAAAACATTCTAACAAGCGACAATCCCATTATTAAAGCAATTTTTCAAAATCAATTCAAAAACCTAAATGAATCGAATGCAAACAAATCAAGGGAATCATTGCATAGGTTACTTACCCATTGCATCCATGAATGAAATCAAACTCCTAATTTCAGATTCCCTCTTCTTCTTCACCTCTCGGCTTCCTCCATTTCTCTCTCTCGGTGCTGCTGCTTTTTCTTCTTTTCTGTTTTCAGCTTCTTCCTCTCTCTGTTTCTTCCTCTGTTTCCGGCCCTTCTTTCATCTCTTTCTTATCCTCTCATCTTTCTACACGGCTTCTGTCTATTTCTCTCTGTTTTTCTTTTTGTTTGCCGTGACTCTCTATTTCTCTCTATTCTACCGTGACTGTGTATAAGGGTGTGTGTTTTTGTGTGCTGTGCGTGTGTGTAGCTTAATTGAGTGTGATACTAATTTGGCAATTATCAATTTAATCCTTCAAATTTTAATTTAATCAAAACTTATAATTATTTTCTTAATAAAGTCCCCATTTTACTGAAAAATAAACCTTCCACTCAGACGCGACCTCACGCGCGAAATTAAAATTTACGCAACACGATAAAATAACCCGGGTCGTTACATAGTGTGCTTCCCAATGCCAATTATAAACTACGTTGTAACTGCGCACTATATTGTAAATCATATGGTCTTTGTCTGATATACAAGTATCACTTAACCAGATTCAGTTTCGATCTAATCGTAATCAGATATCTAATCCTAATTAGATCGAATAAGTGTATAAAAGACAATGGTGCTACAATTAAATTAGTAATATTTATGGAAAATAGAATTGTTCGTATTTATGAATCGGACATAAATACGATCCGGATTGGCACTCTGAGCACCCAACCCTAACAATTTCTCTCATTTGCTCTAATGTCAATCACCGTTGGATAATTATGACCCATAGCGTCACTATTTGTAAAAGACAATGTGGTTTTTGTACAAATTAACTATGTGACAATGGAAATTGCTATTTTATCATTTTGTAATTAGATTACTTGAATATATATAAATTATAAAAGTCCTTATGATTAGTTCCGGATTATAAGATATAAGACAATATCAATCCACTAAGGTTTAATCATTAAATATCCATAGTCGTAGTATTATCGAGACTAGACATCGATAATGCGGAATAGACTAGTATTGCACTTGTGCGCGTTGTGGGAGCATAACGGCATAGTTCTCATATATTTAAGTATTGGATAATTATGCAAGTGTGATAGGAGGTTGTGTTTACCGATGGTACGGTAGACCCCGCAGAATCTTATTGGTAGTATGACTATGTGTCTATGGGAATCCGCATCAGGGTATGTGTATTTGGTCTTAAACTTAGACTTGCATCGCTAATACTTGTGAAAATCAATATATTTTGGTTTTGATCGTCCTGATCTTTAATAGGTTATGTGTACGCCTTTCTGGGTTTATTGAGAATCGTAGTGTATTGGGTGTGTGATGTCAAGACGGAAGTATCACTTCAGTCATATGGAGATGATGATCATGCAGGGATACAGAACTGGTTATCTATTATGTTGCAACTATCGGGATAATATGATAAGGTCATGATTATCCGATATAGAGACTAGTTGCTTGTGATCCGATATATGCTTCGTAGGGGCAGACACTATTCCAGCCCCATGCCTTGCATGTGACATCTGATACTAGATCGCAATATGTAATACTACGTATACTACGCCTGGCATAGATTATATATTCCTTAAAGAGTATTTCTGGAGAATTGAGTAGGCACAACGCTTTGCTAGAAGCCAACCATGTCTCGTAATTCGGTAAGAACGTGGTACCGGGTACGCACGTGTTCGGATAGTCCGACAATCAGATTTACTGCCAACATATCCAGAGATCTCATGGGTCGCTTCCCGAAGATTCACCGATGACGTATGACTCGATTATAATTAATATGGGATTAATTAGAAGATAGAGAAAATTAATCTAGGATTAATTACGGCGAGAATTTATCTGGGATAAAATTCAACTAGAAGAGAGAGAATGATTAATTTGGAATTAATCGATTAAAATAATATATTTGATATATTAAATGAAATTAGATTTCATAACGGAATTAAAATTAGATTTTAATTCGGGCGAACGAATTAATTTAGAATTAATTCGCAAGCGACTTTAATAATAATTTTGCGAGACATTATTATTTAATTAAATTTGATTTGATTAAGTCGCAACGGAAAATTCGTTAATTCGGAATTAACGAACCCGAGCCCGGAATGTATTTGCGGGCCCACAAGTCACATCATTAGTCAATCATTTACCTTTATGGTGATGGAAGTTAGTGTAGATTTGATGGTAACTTGTTTCTTACACAATCTTGAAAAGTGAAAGACATTTTACTAACTAAGGTTTGATATGTCTTTGATTTTAAAAATCATTTTTCACTTAGCAAATTTTCACTCTCTTTTCTTCTCCAAAGCCGAGCCTCTCTCCCTCCCTTTTGCTTTCATTTTGCCGAGAGTCACAAAGGAGAATAGGAAGATTTTGTTGCATTTTCTTCCAAAGCTAGCACTTAAAGAATCATACAAAGGTGATAGGGAAACATTCCCTAGAGTTTAGAATCTCAAACTTCAAGCTTGGAGCTTCAACATAGAACTTTGGAGGAGCTTGGAGCAACTTCAAAAGAGGAAATTTTTGAACTTTCCACCTACATCAAATCTGTTCAATGTAAGTATTTCCGCTACTTCTTTGCGTATTCACACCTATTTTATGCTTATTAGATCTTGGGATTGATCTTAGAGACCCAACAATGATATCAGAGCCTATTTAAGCATGAAATTGAATTAGGGTTCTTAATTTAAAATTTGGGTATTTTTTTATTTGAGCATGATTTAATCAAATTATTTGTTTGAGTATGCTTAGATAATGTTTACTTAGAGTTATGCATGATAAATTTTATGAGAAATTAATTGGATTAATTTTCCCCAAAATGTTGGCTTGGCTGAATGTAGTAGATACCCTAAGCTCATGGTGATTTTGATTTTTTAGAGCATTGGATGTGTTTAAAATGAATAGATAAATTGATTTGTGATTTAATTTGATTGAAATCAAAATTAATGAAAATCCATTATTGCCGTGAGCATTAGAGCATGTTAATGACTTGATTTTGTTTCAATAATGTTGGACATGTATTGAAAATAATAAAGCATAATTAATTATGTAAATTGGTATTTGGAAATGTTAATTTAAATAATTAATTATGACTATACACTTTAATTAATTAATTATGAAATTTGGAATATTAGAATTTAATTAATTAGGCTTAATTTGGAATTGGGCTAAAATTGTGTATTTGGGCCAAGTTGGTTTAGGACAATTGGATTGGATCTAAATTGGGCCTAAAATCATTCCATTAAGTCCAAATATAACTAATGGGCCTTTAAATAATTTAATTGGGCCTAATGGGCCAAAATTAATTTTGCGGCAAAAGGTGATTCCTTATTGGGCTTCGGTTGCCAAATTCTATGCCTTAAGAAATTAATTGAAAGCCAATTGGACTTTAATTAAATTGACATTAGATGTTTATTGGGCTTTGAGACCCATTAAGATTAGATTTAGAATCTAAGTCGTAAAGGCACATTAAAAGTGTAATTATTTATGTTAGAATTAAATAAAGAATTAGTATTGAATACAAATTAAATTGGATTTAAAATTGTAGTTCATTATAATTCAAGAATACACACTTTGAGTACTTATTCTTAAAACGAGTTGGACTCGCGCAAATCAAATCATTGTTTGAACATTGGATGATCACTTAATTCAAAAGATTAATTAATTGGATTGGATTGATTGAATAACATGATTTGTGTGAATACATGGATGTATTGTATGAATAATGTATATCAGATGGATATTAGATGGGTGAGGGCAATTTTTGAAATTGTTGTAATAAATTTAGAATTTATTAAATTGGACCTGCGTGTCCAGCCTTTATCTCTCGATTTTTTGTAATTCTCTTCTCACCAATTCCCCTCAATGTAATGAGGTTTCTTTATTGTATTATGTAATTGGGTAGAAGTTAGAATAGTGCTAGCCGGGGAGAGGAAATGGAGTGATTTTTTCTAGGAACAATTTGTGAGATATCCATCTGCATATCATTATTAATTTTATCGCGCCTTATTATGCTTTTAGAATGCATGTTTAAGGGTGTTTGATGAGTCTAATCAAAGATAATTAATTGGTTGCTGTAGACAACAGAAACTGGACGACGCATGCTGTTCTAGGCTCGCGGCACTAGTTGGGAGTACGGAGTAGCCACGGGGGACTAAACGGAGAATAATGGAGTCGCCACCCGGTGTGAACGGGGGAAAATAAGATTTAAGGCCGCACTCACCCTCGCAAGGGAAGACCTCAAACCGTTGGGTTCGGAATGGTCCCTTACTTATGTCACTTGTAATGAAAGGATTTATAATAACTTAATCATGCTTGAGTAACACTCATCCCAAGGGTATTTTGCTTCTAGATTCACATGCAAAGCGATAAAACTTACAGTTAAATTTCCATATACAAATCCCATGTCTAAGTTTACATTTAGCATATTTTCACGTTTGTATGCAACCTAATCATATATAATCTATGTCCAAATCCAAGCATGAAGACAAATTAACATTCCAAAGGCATACAACTTCACAAAAGCACAAACAAAGAACATTCTTACAAACATGCATACTAAGAAAAGGTATTCAAGTGCATAACAGAAATAGATAATAAAGAAGTAATACAAATGCATAAGGTTCAAGGATGTAACTATATGTTAAGATAGACATGTCATAATGGGTTGCAGGAAGACCGTAATCGTTCGCGTTGCGTTCGTAAACGCGTTCGAACGGTGAAGACAGAAGGTTCTCGTTCGCGTTGCGTTCGTAAACGCATTCGAACGGTGAAGACAGAAGGTTCTCATTTGTATGGCGTCCGAAAAACGCGTTCGAACAGAATGAGACCTGATGCTACAGATGTGTGCGCGTTCGAATAGCGTTTGATAACGCGTTCGAACGGTAGAGACAGAAGGTTCTCGTTCATATGGCGTCCGAAAACACGTTCGAACAGAATGAGACCTGATGCTACAGATGTGAGCGCGTTCGCGTTGCGTTCGTAACGCGTTCGAACGGTAGAGACAGAAGGTTCTCGTTCGTGATGCGTCCGAAAACGCGTTCGAACAGGGAACTGGCAGATTACATATATTCATACAGTTTTGGATGCGTCATTCAAACAAGATCATCACAACGACATATCTAATCACACAGACCCTTGAATCATGCATAAAGATTAACATACTAAACAATTAAATCATGCTCAATCACTACCAACTAGTCATGCACAAAGCTATAACATGTTAAACATCCTAATCATAAGAAAACAAATAACACATTGCTCTAAATCATACTCAAACACAAGTTTAGATGAAACGAAATACGTGTGTCTTTCAAGTGGTACGTGGCATTGTATCCCGAGTACAACCGCCATGACCGTCCATTCGGATTCGGCTACGGAAATTATGTCCGAGTTTCCATCCGATATACCACAAGAAATAACACATATTCCGTCCATCCGGAATCACATCACGTAATTAACATGCTAAAACTAATTCATACATGCTTAAATATCATGCTTTCTAAATTATTAATTCATGCGAAGAGGATAAGTATCATATGCCCTCAGGTCTAACCTTTTTTGCGTCGTCTTTTGGAAGCACGTTCCACGGCCGTCGGAGAGTAGAGCGATGTTCCGCAACTTTTCTGGTTCGCTGGTTCCCCTTTTTCTTGGTTATCATACTGATTTGCTCACTGTTTTCCCTCTGCTGCTTGCTGTTTGCTGTTGTGTTGCTGCTGTCTTTTTTTGGCTTGAGAGGAGAGGACTTTGTGTGCTTTTCAAGTGCTAAGTGTTGCTGCCTATGTGCTCCCTCTCTCCTAGATATCTCTCATTCTGTGCTATATAGATGCTAGCCAATTTTGGTTGGTTTTAGGCTTCTTTTATAGGCAAAGGTGGAGAGTCTTTGGTGGCTCACCACATGCTTGAATTAATTAAGGAGATTCTCTTAGTGGAGAATTTGGTGGAGAGTGTTTAATGGGAAGTGAGTTGGCTTGTGCTTGCTTTGTCATTTTTGGGTGGCCTTGGCGTGAATGGCTTGCAAAGAGTGATGGGTGTGAATGTGGCTTAGGTGGACTTTGTTGCTTTGTACTTGTTTTGTCATTCAAGTGGGGGGGTTGGGTTGTATATGATATGAGTTTCATTGTTTGTTTGCAATGAGTGAGGGAGATAATGGAGGATGGTATGGGTGTGTAAGGAAGAAAGCTAGTGGAGTGTGGGGTATTGTTGTTTGATTTGTTTTATGGAGGATTGGCTTGGCATGTGAGGGATTTGGCTCTTTGGTTTGTAGGGCACGTGAATGATGGAAGGAAAAGATGATGTGGGGCATGGTGTGTATTTGTTTTGTCATTTGGGGAGGCTTTGGGCGTGGGTTTGTGTTGGGCATGGGTTTGGTTCTTTTTGGTGGGCTTGGGTATTTGGGCTTGGCTTATGGATTCTTGGGCCGAGCGTAAGCAGAGATCCAACGAGCAAATCGAAGCTAGATAACCAAGTTAAATCCGACAATAATTCCGATTTCCAACTTTACCCTTCCAACGTCCGTTTCCCGCGACTTCCACGACATGAAAAGGTAGTGCCTCCTTACGAGGCTCATCATTGGGCATGATATGCAAAAATGCAGTGTCTACAGTCGCCCCCACTTTGATGGGACTTGTGTAGTGTGTGACAATGACAATCCTATCAAAGTTACGTGCAATGCATTTTTACTTACCTGGCTCGCCAGCTGCCACCTGACTTGCCTGCTGCTTCGAACTGAATTGATATGATGGCGAGGTGCCTCGACCTCTGGCTTTGTTCCCGAACCACCGAATGTGAACTGGATGATGATGCAGTGGGCCCTCGACCCTGGGACGCATCCCGGAACTGCAACAAACAACGGGGGCACCTCGACCCAACACCGCTGACAATAGGGACCTCGCCCTCGAAATGATGATGTAGTGGGCACCTCGACCCTGGGCACCTCGACCCGGAACTACAACCGACAACGGGGGCACCTCGACCCTGGGCACCTCGACCCAACACCGCTGACAAATAGGGACCTCGCCCTGAAATGATGTGTAGTGGGCACCTCGACCCTGGGCACCTCGACCCGGAACTCGACAAAGACAGACTGCAACTGCCGGGGGCACCTCGACCCTGGGCTCACCCTGACGACCCAAACACCGCTGACAAATAGGGACCTCGCCCTGAAATGATGATGTAGTGGGCACCTCGACCCTGGGCACCTCGACCCGGAACTACAACAGACAACGGGGGCACCTCGACCCTGGGCACCTCGACCCAACACCGCTGACAAATAGGGACCTCGCCCTGAGCTAATACTGATGTGGAGCCTCGCTCCAAGACTGAAACTGATGTGGGCCTCGCCCCAACTGATATGGGCTTGCCCCGAACTGATATAGATATGGGCCTCGCCCCAAACTGATACTGATATGGGCCTCGCCCCGGATGCTGATACTGACATGGGCCTCGCCCAAACTGATACTGATATGGAGCATCGCTCCCAAGCTAATATGGGCCTCGCCTTGGGACTCATCCCCAAAACTGGTAAGATGTGGAGCCTCGCTCCAAAGCTGATATGGGCCTCGCCCCCAAGCTGACGTGACATGGAGCCTCGCTCCTAAGCTGAAGTGAATGATTTATTTCAAACTATACTGCCCTCCTCGAGGCAATCCTGATAGCTAAACATATTTTATCCTCAACGAATGCTTCGTGTTTAAAACCAGAGAACCTTCAAAGTACTTGACATACTCAAATCCACTCTTCTGAACGGGTGATCTGAACTAGACTCCTAGTGTGTGTTGCTAAGGCTCTTTCGCAGCTTGTTCCTTAAGTAAGCCAACTTGGTGATTTCGTTTCAGAGAGTCAAACCAGTGGGTCTAACCAACCTGGATGTCTTAATCACATTCTGTGATTACTTCAGCATACTCAACATGATATGGTTTTCATTTTTTCTTTTGTCTCCTTCTTTTCATTTTCTCTTTTTTTCTTTTCTTTTCTCTTTCTCTTTTTTTTTTTTTTCTTGACACACCTATCCTTTAAGGTAGCATTTCTCCTCATGGTGGTCCTAATACTCGCCCATGGGTAGCTTCACGCTTATCGGTTATAGGCGGTCTATTTTTTCTTTTTATTTCAGAGACTTTTATTTTATTTCCAACCATATCATATATCATAGCATCGGTAAACCAGGGTGGACACCCAGGCAAAGGTCATTCACCGATTCGTCATCTCTTCAACTAGTCACCTCGGTAACTACTCAGGCTTCCACTGTTTGAGATCCTGTCGAGTGCTCATGAGTCCAGCCGAGATCAGTCCTTTCAAAATACCGGAAGAGAGCACGTCTCGCACTTATCGTTTCTATGGTTTCTTCCTACAGCAAACAATGTCATCATCGGACATATGTCTATCTATCAAAGACTTTTCTCCGTGGGATTCTTCACTCCAAATGCTGAAAACATGGGCTTCGCCCCCTGGAATCCATTCCTGAAACTGATACTGGCGTGGGCCTCAACCCTGGGATTCTTTCCTGAGATTAATACTGATGTGAGCTTCAACCCTATTCCTGGAACTGAGATTGATTCTGATTCATTCTGAGACTGATAACACTGTTGTTGTTTCTGGTTGGCTTGCATTTGCCGCTTTCTCTTCTTTCTCTCTTTTTCTTTAAACCTGCAAATACAAAACAACAGAATAAATACGGGGGCATGTAAGTATGCAAGTGTAGAGATACTCCCTTTTCGTGATGGGTTGGATCCTCATTGTGTTCCTTGGCGCTATATGTCCCTGGTCGCCCCTTGATGGTCCCATCTGTTTGAAATCTGTAAAAAAAAACAAACACAAAACAAGAATGCAAGTTACGTGTATGCATGTATGTATTTCCTATCTCGTGGGTTAGGTCTCCTGCTTGTTCCCTCGGTGACCGCTCAGTCCTCTTTCTTTCAAGCAAAGTACAACTTCAATCTGTCCACATTGATTGGCTCAGCGAACTCATTCCCTTCCAAGTCTGACAGCCTTACTGCTCCATTCCCCATGACCTTCTGCACTACGTAAGGTCCCTCCCAGTTCGGCCTGAATTTCCCTCTTGGATCTACGTCGACGGCCTCGACTGCTTAAGTACCAAATCACCCTTTCTGATCTTTGTGGGACGTACCTTCTTGTTGAAGGCCCGTGCCAGTCTCTTCTGATATAACTGCGTGTGATGTAAGGCCCTTATCCTTTCTCGTCCAAAAGTGCTAACTGATCAAATCTGTGCGGCCCATTCTGACTCAGGTAACTCTGTTTCTGCTAATACTCTCATAGACTGTATGTCCATTTCCACTGGCAGTACTGCTTCCATCCCGTACACTAAAGAGTAAGGTGTTGCACCCGTTGCTGTTCTGACTGACGTTCTGTACCCCCACAAGGCCATACGGTAATTTCTCGGCCCAATCCCTGCAGTTCTCTGTCATCTTGGCCTAAAATCGTCTTTATAGTCTTGTTGGCTGCCTCAACTGCCCCGTTCGCCTGCGGCCTGTACGGTGATGACTTGTGGTGGCCTATCCTGTACCTCTGTAACATTGCCTTCGTCTCCCCTTGAAATTGAACTCCGTTGTCTGTCACCACATGATGGGGCATACCATACCGACAGATGAGGTTCCGAGCTATAAACTTTGCCATCTGCTTTGCCGTAACATTACGGAATGATTCAGCTTCCACCCACTTCGAGAAGTAGTCTACGGCCACTACTATGAAGCGGTGCCCATTCGATGCATTTGGTCGGATTTCTCCAATCATATCGATTCCCCATGCTGAGAAAGGCCACGGCTCTGACAGCCCATGCAACTCTGTATGCGGCAGGTGATTCAAATTACCGTGTGCTTGACAGTCATGACAGTGCTTTACCATCTTCGCGCAATCCGTCTCCATGGTTGACCAGTAAAAACCTTGTCTCGCTATCTTGCGGGACAGATTCAACCCATTCATGTGCGGACCACATACTCCGGCGTGTATTTCTCCCATTACATGCTGAGCTTCTTCTCTTCTCAAACACTTCAACTGAATACCGTTTGCTTGCCTCTTGTACAGTTCTCCTTTCAAAATCATATACTGGGAAGCTAACTCTGAATGGCTATTCCGTTTTCTGCCCGCCCCTTCTGGGAGTTCACCGCGTTCCAGATACCTCTGAATGTCAAAATACCAAGGTTTGCCGTCGTCGATCTCAACCTCCAGAATTCTCTCTATTTCATAAACAGGTTTATTTTCCGTACCAGTATCAATGGTCCCATCACCAACTTTTCTGGATTCTCCCATGTCGCTGCAAGTGTAGCCAATGCATCTGCCATCTGGTTCTCTTCTCTCGGTAAGTGTTGAAACTTACACTCTGGGATAACATGTGCCAACTTTCTGAGGTGAAAAAGGTAAGGCTTCAGTCGTTCTTCTTTCAATTCCCATTCTCCTCGTATCTGCTGGACCACCAACATAGAATCTCCGTAGACTTCCACACTCGGGCCTTCAAGGCTATCAATGCCGTCAAACAAAAGCACATGCTTCATACTCGGCCATGTTATTAGTCAC